>JAQQPU010001831.1:33703-46725 GCA_029168905.1 Artemia sp. Kazakhstan ARC1039 | reverse complement strand
ATATATATGAGAAATAGATTTAAAAAATAAAGATGATTTAGACGACGAAGTAAAAAAAAGCTTCTGATTTTTGATAGTTCAATTTTAGTTAGGATTTATTTCTTGGCTGGTTTCTTCCATTTCGACTTATTTTTCAATTTTCTGCTTCTTTTAATCAGAATCTTGTGTTTATTTCGGCTCACTGTTCCACTCATAAAAAGTTAAGTAAATACTATCTTAATTGCTCACTGGCAAAATATAAATAGATTATTGAATATGCTTGTCATCCCATTTTTCCGTCTTATCTAGCCAGTTTAGCTAAGGACAAGATGAATTTTAAAGAAAAATTATTATTAGGAATTGAAAATATTTTATGCAAGAATGGTAATTTGAATTATCTTCCATTTTGATTTTTTTTTCAATTTTGTCCTTCTTTCTATGTGAATCTTACTTTCGTTCTTTTCTCATTTCCATAGAAGACAACTTAAAGAAGTGTTTTTTTTTTGTTTTTTTTTTTTTTTTTTTTTCTGCTGGCTGAAAACCAATGTCATTTTCCTAATTCAATTTGATCTCACAAGAATTTTTATCTCATCAGTTTAGCAGGTGTAATATTAGAAGAGAATTAAAAGAAAAATTAATATTAGAAATTAAAATTTATGTTTTATTTAGAAGCAATTAAACTCAAACTAAACTTATTAGAGTCATTTCACTTTAAAACAACGAAATTATTTAAACAACTTTCTGATGGGAACTCCTTCTATAGAAATAAAATACATAAAATAATCTTAAATTTGAAAATTAGTGGCGGTTAATGCCTTTCAGAAAGTTTTAAACAGCATTAAAATTGAGGTTCATGATGATTTTCAAAGCTATGTAAAATCAATTTCCAGCAATTAAATTTTGAATATTTATAAGTTTGGTGGTTAAAGCCAAATTTTACTTAAGAAAATCAATAAATGAATTAGATATTAAGCTCTCGATAAAAAAAAAAAACTTAGAATGAAAAAGCACACAGTAATAAATACAAAAAAATTTACTTAAAATATTTAAATAGGAATGCAAACTAAAAATAAAATGAAACCAAAAAGTGATTTGTGCAATAAAAAGCTACTATGTGCATGAAAAAAAAAGAATTTTGCAATCACATAATAACGGAAAAAAAAGAAAAATAATATGTGATGAATTTATTTTAGTTCCAACCTGTGGCCTGGTAAGTGGTTTCAGACATGGCCAGTCTGGAATTAACTGGGCTAAGGAGAAACGTCGCCCCATTGAGGGGGTAAGAGGCTCTGCAGGGGGACTTGGCGGCTTAAAGCTGTACATGTCCTTAAGGTAACAACACAGAAAAGAATACTGTTAAAGCAAGACAATAAAAGAGACAGAGAAAAGAAGAGGAATACACTTAAAAAAAGGAGACGTAGAGATTAAACATTCGACGGGTAGCAGATTTATTAAGTGAAAGGCGCCTACGTAGAGGTTAGGACTTTTTAAATTTCTTTTTATTTCTTATAGAATTTATTTTTCTTTATTCTATTTATTTTTATGTCTTTTATTTATTTATCATTTCTTCTATTCTATTTATTTCTTCCCTTATTTAGTCTGTTCTATTTATGTCTTCTCATTTCTTATCTCAACTTATTCAATTTATTTTTAGATAGGAGGGAGAGCTAAACAAACTACCTGTGCACAAAGTTATACCACCCTTCCTCTCCTTGCACCTGAAATTAAGGCATATATAATTTGCCTATAGAGGCATGTTGTTTATTATCAATAGTTGCAATTTGTAGTTGTATCATACACTTTTTCTTTTCTTTTTTAACCTCAGCTCCAATCACATTTTAAATCTAATTCAGAAAATTAAATAAATCGAGCAAGGGAAGGGAATTCTTAAACGCTACGTCTCCTCAGAGGTAAATAAAATAAATACACAGTCTAGTAAATTGATTGGTATTTTCTGAGTTTTCAAAGGCATATGTTAGAGTGCGAGAGCATTTTAAATAGTTAATCTATTGCAAAGAAAATAAGCAGGCAATTTTATTTTTATTTGTATCTAAGAAAAAAATCATTTTTGTCTTTCAAGATTTTTATTGCACTGTGCATTTCCTACTATTAAAATAAAGACAGCAAAGAAAGAAGAGAACAGAAAGAAAAAGGAAGAAAGAAGAAATTAAAGACAGAAAAAAGACAAATGAAGGAAGACGCTTAATACACATATACGAATAACTAAACTAAGAGACAGAGCTATATGTACCTGATTTCCTCAGAATGTTAAAACAAATCTAAATAAGAAAAAGCTAAACTTTAGTCTTCCCAGAAAGTTCTTCCCCTTCCACAACTATTTTTAAGTCGTGAATTTTTGCAGGAAAATTCAGTTCAAATGCATTTCCTAACAAAGATTTACGTATTATAAAATCAATTCAAGGGAAAATCATGTACATATATGTCTGCTGCTAATTGATATATAAGAACGCGTTACCTCCACGATATGAACTCTAGGACTCTAAGGGCATGAGACTTTCTCAAGTTTCCCCATTCTGACCCTTTCAGCGTTTTTTATTATTAATCTTACAACGGTGTTTTTATCGAAAAATTTAAACAGGATACATTTTTAAGGTGATACGGTACCATATAGGATTATCCTATCTCGCAAATTACAAACGTTTTCAGTTTGTGTTGCCAAAGTATTCAGAATGGATTGGGCAGTCTTGCCGTAACTTATTAAGCTTCGACAAAAGGCCTGAGTGAATGACAAAAAACTAAAAGCTGACACCAACTTTCCCAGAATTCTGAGAAAAACCATTAACTTGTCTTGTTTTGTGCTGGAAATAGAGATATTCAGTCTTATGAAACCTACATTAACAGAAAGTTCGATTATTTCTTCAGTTAAATGTAGCATAATTTTCTTTTTAAAGTTCAAAAAAGTGGAGTCCATAAAAATGTTCTTCATCTCCTGATAGGAAAACGCTATAAATTAGCTCAAAGAAATCATCAGATGAGCAATTTGGCTGCTTTGGGAGTTCCCCGTGGTGTCACAAGTTTTGATTGACGAGCCAAAAAAGTGACGTAAAATCTCAATGCCTTCTCAGTCACATTTTACAGTCAAATCACAAATTCTCTACTGCTCTCGGTGATGGGTACTACCCTGGGAGAATTTGCTAATGGGTATTTGTTTTTGTGACGGTCAGCCAATGCTAAAGCTTGCTAAATTATCTTTGAGGTACCGCATTACCTTAAGAATGTTTTATTTGAGGATGGCAATTAGCTGAAGTAGGCATCAAATTCAAAGTCCTTAAGTTTTTATCGCATTGATGAGCTAAAAATCGAAGGCTTTATTTTTTCATTACTGAAAATGTATTTTCTACACAATAAAAAATATATAAAATATAAATAGTAAATATATTTTATGTAAATATATCATTAAATTTTATATATATTTCATGTTAAAACTATTTTTTTTATAAATTATTATGTATTTTAAAAATCGAAAGCCAATCAATTTTTGACACATTTGAAAGGAATAGGTTCAAATACAAAAATATTTATTGAATATTAGACTAACAACCCTAATTTGATTATTACGAATATACTGATGCAGAATAACTACGTGAAAGTTTGAGCAACTAACTAAGGTTAACGGCTAAGTAGCCTTGCCCAATGATTTTGGTTTGAACAACAATACAAAAGACAGAACAGAGAGATAAGAAGCCAGAAGGTAAATGAGAGAACAGAAAAAAATAAGTAGCTACCTTACCACGCTCCTTATGTTTACTAATACAGAAAAAATTTACCTATTATAAAGTTAGATTGGATTCAAAAATACATTAATATATATTAGGAATACTAAAGAACAATTCAGTATTAAATTTTGAATTGAAGTACAATTCAGTAATTCTGATTAATGAAACCGCATATCAGCATATAATGAACACAGGAAAGCACAATCCTGTCTTGTTAGAAAAATGACAATTTTTTTATAAGTTAGAAAAATTAGAAAATCAATGCTAGAAATACGTTGGTATTTTGTGCAAGTTCATGGTAATATGTTACTTTGACGTTTGACTAAACAATGTTATAAGTCATATAAAGAAGTTTGCTAACATCAATTCAACGAAAGAAACAAACAAAAATGTTATAAGGTTAATAGCCTAGTTACAGTGATTCTCAAACTTATTTAGACATTGTACCCCTTTTTAGCAACAAAACCTTTAAGGAACCCCTTCTCAATTACCGATACAAAGTGAACTAAAGCTAAAATTTAAATAAAAATGTCAGTCCTAGAGTTAAAGGTTTGTTTTATTTTTTGTTGTTGTCCGGCCACATACCCCCTAAAAATTGTTGCGTACCCCCAAGGGGTGCGCCGTACCACAGTTTGAGAACCACTTGTCTTGTAGATAAGTTTTTAAATTAATTATGATTAAAAAAATATAAAAAAATGTAATTTACTCCACCTAAATGGGCTAATAATTATTTCAATCAGTAAAACAACTGTTTAATTTTTATACCAGTGTGATTATTCTTTTTAAAATTTTATTAAATAAAAATTCAAACTGTATATTGAACTAGAATTTGCATATGGCAAAACATTGTAGAGGAAGCAACACAGGCTCAAATCAAAGTATTAAAACCACTGGCAAATAGAACTGAACTAGAGCTCAATACTACGAGATGCGATTTAAACAAAGGATTGAACAAAGGAAACAAAGGATGAACTGAACTAGAGCTCAATACTACGAGATACGATTTAAACAAAGGATTGAACAGTATAATAAATTAAATTGTATTAATTAATTTTGGATAACTAATAAATTAATTTGCTAACTAAAATTTTAAAGATGATGTAAATGAAAGTAACAGAATAATTTCTAAATTTTTATATGTTACTTGGCGGAGATTAACTTTTGGAGGATTCTATAAATTAAAAATTCTTAAATTAAAATACCATTCAGCATGATTTTCAAACCCTTTGTCTAGCCCTAACTTTCACCACAGTGAGGATTATTTCCAGAGACATTCTTTAAAAGAATTTCTCAACACTTGTTTAGCTTTCTTTCGTGTCCTGAGAGTTAGTACTGAGACCTGAGCCCTGAGAGTTAAAGTCTAGGAGTGGAACTTTAAATTTTGAACTTTTAAGAAATCAACTTTAAAAGCTTTTAAGAAAAATTTTGAGCTTTTAAGAAACTTTAAATTTTAAGCTGTGAAGAAAAAATATTTGCTTGCAATAAAATCAATACTTCTGCTATCTTCAGATCCTTCTATTCCCCCAGACACCCCCCCCCCCCAAAAAAAAAAAATTGATTCTCTGAAACCTTAAAATATTAACGTTAAAAAATATTAACGTTTACGGGATGTTTTGGAGAGCCTGATTTTCTTTTGGAAAAATTGAGGAAACCCCAGAAAAGAATAATTTATTTTGATTAATAAAACGACAGATTGAACGCTTTCTATCTCAAAATGATGGTATTTAAAAAGCTGATTAAAATTTTTAAATATTTAAATTAAATTTAGCTAATGTAAAAATAGGAGAAAGACAATCTATTTCATTATTTCTGGCCTTAGAAAATTCAGTAACAGAATCCTTACGTAACAAATTATCAACCTCTATTCTCAATACAGAGTAATTGAAAGTATTAAAAGTAATTCATCAAGAATAAAACTGTTATTCTTTGTTTGAAAATATAGAAAAAAATGGCAAAAAACGAAATAAGCTACTATAACATTCAAATCAGATGGTTTGATTCAACTGATCGATTTTTTACTGAATTTAAACTAAGATGCGGCTCGAAAAAAGAATAAAACATAATTTGAAGACAAAACAAAAAATGAACTAAAAAAGAATAGAAAAATTAACAAAAATTAACTATAGATGTAAGTTAACGATGTAAGCAAAAAATAGCAAATTTAAGGTAGGTCTACCACGTAATTTGCGAACTTGAGCTTTCAAATAAGCCTGACTGAGAAACCAGTTATTTCGTTGGTTTTCTATCGAGTTCGATTTTGCAGCCCGAAGCTATTATTTTAAGAATTTTAAATCGCTGGTAATAGACTACCAACGGAAAAGCAGAAGCACTGAACAAAATTAAACTATATTATTCACTTATCAAAATGATACATGAACTTTGAGCACTAAGACAACTCAAGCTTTTTTCTTTAACTTTTTTTTTATATAAAGTGCTGAAAGCCCAGGGTTTCTTATGAATTTTTACTTTTAGGTACAATTTTCAGCCTATTTCCATATTTTACGACTGTTGAGGGTAGCTTCATTATAAGTAGTCTAATGGTAAGTTATTGCTAATAGTAAGTTCAGATATAACACTAGAAAGTTATCTAAGCCTGTAAAATAGTCATGGAAAAACAGTGCAGTCCTCACATCATTAATGATAAAATATTTGGATTCAGAATAAAATGTAAATAATAAAATAATGAAATAATAATATAATAATAAATAATATAATAATATAATAAAATAACAGATAATAATTCTAAGTCTTCATATACAAGCAAGAAAGAAAACAGGCCTTTTAGAGCTCTGTTTTAATAAACAAAAACGACCGGCACGTAAAGTGGTCAATGTTCAAACGGATTTTCCAGGCTAATCAAAGGGCTCGGCACACGTAGCTGATTTCGGGAACTGATTTCAGCATCAGTGGACAAACAATAGCGGTAAGAAAAATTTGTTGAAAGAAAAATATATTGCGCGAGATTTTCAAAAAAAAAAAAAAAAATCATGGACACAAATAGTCAACTGGAGTTTATTAATAGTTGCATGATTGATCTCAGCTTAGTTCTTAGCTCAGTAGCGGGGTCTTTCACCACATACATCTCTGGCTGACTATTTATTTGTATCCCTATTTTTTTGTGATGATCATGATGAAAATCGGCGCTAATTTTTTAAATCGGCGCCGAAAACTAGAAAATTTTTCAAGCTCAAATCAACGCCGATTTTAAAATCGGCGCTGATTTGGAAATCAGTTGCCGAAATCAGCTACGTGTGCCCAGCCCTTAAACTATTTTGACACGCTGTAACAGTGTTTTTCCAGGCTAATTAAACTTTTTATTCAGGCTGTAACAGTATTTTTCCAGGCTAATTAAGCTATTTTTACAGGCTGTAACAGTGTTTTTCCAGGCTAATTAAACTATTTTTACAGGCTGTAACAGTGTTTTTCCAGGAAAATTAAACTATTTTTACAGGCTGTGACAGTGTTTTTCCAGGCTAATTAAACTATTTTTACAGGCTGTAACAGTGTTTTTCCAGGCTAATTAAACTATTTTACAAGCTGTAACAGTGTTGCCTGTTAAAGAAGAGCAGCTCTATTCATCAGGTACATGCTTTATGTATCAAGAATATACATATCCATTTAACTGAAAAAGTCTTCTCAGAACAGCGTTGGAAAAAGTCTGTTTAGAGCCCTGTAAAAAAAAACATTTTTTTAATAGTTCGGACAAACCGATTTCACATCGAATTTTAATACAATAGAAAAAAAGAAACATTACCCTTTCCACTTTTTTCAGTTGCGGCTTCTTTTGTTCCTCGACTTCTTTGAGCTTACCCCAATCAGGGTCATCCTGTTCTTGTTTCCATTTGGCATACTTACGTTTTTTCAGCATAGAGCGGAAATCCATTCCACTAGCATCTGAAAAAGAAAGAAAAGGAATTATTGACTGTAACTTGTCTCACTGAAATAGAAAAATGTGGTGCCTTGTTACCATTCAAATCAAACTACGTGTTAGATTATGACTAAAATTGGGCTTTTGGCACCCTGGTCTCTGCTCTTTTGGATGTAAACTGGGGATTGCATCTTTCTAATTTTCGGCCCCGACGCATCTAAAATTGGAGCAGCAGCTTTCTAACACCCCGTAAATAAATAAAATAGATGGCATGATAGTATTTGACTGTAGAGTAGCTATCGATACTTTCTAGCAAAAACAATATTTAATTCTTATGACCTTATACTTTCGGTTCTTGCGGTGAGGAAGGTTTTATATCATCGAAGATTTGACCCTATTTTCTTTCATTAGGTCCGTTTCCATTATTTAGCGTAGTTCTTACAATGCTTGACCATTATAAATAATGACCAATAGAATCAGGCAATTATCCACGACAATGTAGACTAATTTATTACATTACCCAGTAAATATAAAAACTGCTATTATCGCTTCGGATTAATTTGCGGCAACTTGGTAGGATTCGTATTGTATGATTCCCAGTGGCCAATCAATAACAATTTCCAGTGGCTTGTCTATTGTTTTTATTTCTTTGTTGAGCTCTATCGTTATTTTTATATAATTCTAAATTTTTTTATGCTACTCAACCTTATTTACGACAAATTGCGATTTTTTGCCATAGATTGACTTTGGCATATTATGGGTTAGTTATTTTTGTAAAAATAAAAATGCAGGGACACTTGACAACTCATAAGTGATATGAACAAGGAGAGATCCATGAGGTGATTTTAGGGGTACAGGCCCCATGGACAACTCATGTAAGTGAAATGAACAGGGACAGATCCATGAGGTGGTATTAGGGGCACATGCCCCATGGGCAACTCATTTAAGCGATATGAACGGGGACAGATCCATGTGATGGTTTTAGGGGCACATGCCCCATGGACAACTCATATAAATGATATAAACAGGGACAGATCCATGTGGTGATTTAAGGGCACATGCCCCATGGACAACTCATATAAGTGATATGAACAGGGACAGACCCATGTGGCAGTTTTAGGGGCACAAACCCCATGGACAACTCGTATAAGTGATATGAACAGGGACAGATCCATGTGGTAGTTTTAGGGGCACGTTCCCCATTCAGAAGGTCAAAAGTTGAACTAATTACATGGGTGAAGGGGCAAAAATGTTGATAGGGGATCAAAATTTTTATCGGTGCCCCCCCCCCCCCTCCCATAAGAAAAAACACTTCTGTAGCCACCCCTTTGTATAAACATGATTTCAACGAACAGCAAAAGCTACAATACTTTGAACTAAGAAAAAAGGTGACAAAAAGAGCCTAACTAAAAAGTGAAAAGAAACCAAAAAGAATAAAAAGAAACTAAAAAGAGAGTTTGCATATTTTGCATAAATATGCAAAAAATTTCAAGGGTAATTTTCGCTTGAGATAAAACAAAACGTCAATCTAAAGGTATTTTCCACATCTAGGGGGTAATTTTCCCCCTTCCTGTAGGTGCGCCAGTATAGAACATGGTAAAGAAACAAAAAAATTGTTAATTACAAAGATGAAGAGTATTATAATTCTAGTGCTTTCTAGTGGTTTCTATTCAATAATCCAGAGATTTATGTGCTAATTTAATGATTTATTTTCCAAGGATTTAGGAATTTTTTTTTAAATTGGTGGCAACCCTGGCCCATTCAGAATAAAAAGAAACTAAAAAAAACTTTGAACTAAACAGAAAGGAGTAAAAAAAGCCAAAGGATCATCAGCGATTTACGAAGGATTGACGTAATAACTACTGAGAAGAAGAAAATGTTGATAGTTCCCGCAGAGGAAAGTAAAGAGCAGAATAGGATTGTGCATTTAAAATGTGAGTCAGGAAAATATAGTTCAAGTTTTACATGATGTACATGCTGGGATTTGATGTACATGTTGGGGTGGCAACCGTGGCCCAGGCAGAATAAAAAGAAGCTAAAAAAAACTTTGAACTAAAAAGAAAGGGGTAAGAAAAAAGCCAAAGGATCATCAGCAATTTACGAAGGATTGACGTAATAACTACTGAGAAGAAAAAATGTTGATAGTTCCCGCTGAGGAAAGTAAAGAGCAGAATAGGATTGTGGATTTAAAATGTGAGTCAGGAAAATATAGTTCAAGTTATACATGATGCACATGTTGGGATTTGGCACGATGGTCGAAACTGTAGAGAATGAAAAGATGCAAAGTATAAAACAATCAGAAGGAAACTGATTGTAACCTATATAAATATATACACAACGTAAGAAAACACATTGTACATAAAAAAAAGGTTTAGTTGTTAGACAGATACTAAGTAAAAATCTGAACTACAGATATCAAGTCAATCGAACCAATATGCAGCCACAAGATATGTAGAATTTAAACAAATATTAGAGACATAAATGAAAACTTTCTAAATTTACCACTAGATTTCCAGAATTATTCATAAATCCCCGGGAAATGTACTATTTCTAATATAGTTTACCATTTTGTTACATTTCCTTGGAAACTTTTAAAATGCCCTGGCATTATGAATAATGACCCACTATTTAAATTGACTGTAGCATATATACTACTTAAACTTATTTCCTAGCATAGCAATTCTGGCAAGTAACAATCCCACTGGCATCCGACATACATAGAGGCGTTATCGTGTCCTCTGCATGGCTTTGCTAAGCTTCCGGAGTACCGAAATTAGCAATAAACATCCAAATTTTATTTACCTCTAAATTTCTCTGGTCCTAAAATGAGTAATCTGTTGCCCCAATTTTATATCAAAAGATGACTGGTCTGATACATGAGAACCAATTTTAATCATGCCAAATGAGTTGTTGAACCCCCCCCCCTCCAAATGTTTGTCTGAATCGTAAAAACGTAACACAAATGGATATAAACAAATTTTTTATGCGTTTTTGAGTTTTTTTTGTGTAGCCCGCCCCCCACCATAAAAAAAAATACTTGGTACGGCCTTGATAAGGATAGAACAAAGATAGAAAGATGGACTAACATCGCTAACCGTTCTAATAAAACGCTTCTCCGATTCATTTGTGCCTTGCTGTGTATCAATTTTTAATAAGTACTATTCCAGTATCCCCTTTTTTCTATATCAAACAGTTAGTGGTAATGAACTTTTAGTAAGAAGCGACGGGGCTCAATATAAACCAAAACTGTAAAAAACAGAATTTTGATATCGATAAGTGCATCAAAATAATCGGCTTATTATACTGATTCTAAATATATGATTCATCAAGTTTAGTTTTACCCCATCAAAAGCTATGAGTCTGAGAAAATTTGCCTGATTTTCAAAAAAGGGGGAAAACATACCGTAAAATTCAAAGAATTTTAATGAAAATCCCACCATCAGATTCATCATATCAGAGAGCCCTACTGTAGATGTTCCAAGATCCTATATACAAAAATGTGGTAAAATTGGTAAAATTGTAAATTTGTAAAGTTGGTAATAATTTAAATTGATTAAAGTCCGTACATGAAATGATGAAGTTTATACCTGATAGGAACATAAAAGTTTCTGTTTAGACGGTTTACAACAGAATATACATAGATCAAAGCATTAAAATTGGCAATCATTTAAATTCATAAAAGTCCGTACATGAAAGGAAAAGAATAGTTTCAGTTCAGACGGTTTACATAATGATAATGATAATGACAGCTTGCGTCCATATTTCTGTATGCTACTGCTTATTAGATTGTGCAAGTTGTGATTTGTTTTTCTCTTCTTCTCTTTCCCCTCCTTTTATGTTATTTCTCTTTTGTTTTAGTTTCTTTTATATTTTATTTGTTACTCTGTAACTGGTTTCCTTTGGTTTCTATAACGATTTGCGTTGTAATTTTATGTTTTTTCTTCGTGTTACTCCACGTATTATATGTTTGTATAGTGTAGGTTAGAAACAAATAATGATAATAATAATAATAATAATAATAATAATAATAATAATAGTAATAGGAGTTACATTTTCTGCTGGTGGGGTTTTCTGCTGGTGAGATTTTCCAAGGGGGTAAATTTTCCATGGGGAGGTAAATTTCCAGGGGGTGAGTTTTCGGGGGAAATTTTACACTGTGGGAATTCGCCAGAATTCCTTTACAAAATTTGCCGACTATTTTTTTTTTTTTTTCTCTTTACCGACTCAATTTTACACGTGGAGACACTAAGGGTAATTATCCAGGGTAAATTTCACCAAGATTGAATTATCTAGAGAATAAATCAGTGGGGAGGAGGGGTTTTTCCCGTGTAGATGTAGTCAGATATCCTGGCATTATTAAAAAAAAACGATCAGAAGTTAAATAAAAAAAAAAATTCAACTGAAAGTAAGGAGCAACATTAAAACTTAAAACGAACAGAAATATGAAATAAATAGGAATATGAAGAGTCTATATAAATTAGAATATTCGGTACTTACGTGTTATAGCAACCACACTCAAGTTCTTGAACTGAGTAATACCGGTTTCTCTCTCCTTATTCAGAGATAATTAGCTTAATCTCATCGAGATAAACTACTATATAGGTATATTTCAATTAAATATTTAATATGTAAAGTTGGTTAGGTCGGGTTAGGTATTTAATATAATGCGTTCTGGGCGGCCTGCTTTCCATAATTCTCTTTTGTAGTTTCCACAATTTTATTACTAAAGTATTACATTTTCATTATATTTTGGTATGTTTTAGCATGATTAACCTAACTTCACTTCTTTGGTGTTGTCGCTATAACGCCTAAGTACGGAATATTCAGTTATATGATAAATATTTTGTTTTGTAGTTATAGCCTCATATCTGAAAGGGAGAAAGCACTTTAATTTTACAATATTCAGAATATAAATAAATCAAGCTGTTCATTTAATATGATTAGCAATTTTTTAAATGTTGATTTAAATATTTAAAAGAAAAGAAATATCTTTGTTTAAAATATTAACATATATATCAGATATATCAGAAAATATCTGCATATCAGAATATTATAATAAATAGTTAGTTGATAAGACTTTCTGAAATGTTAATATTATACCCAAAATGAAGAGAATTGTTTCTTCTTAGAAAATTTAGAATGTATATTAGAATTCTCAGAATCTATGTGGGAATAATTTGAATATATAGATACAAAGAAATTCAGTATTAATTCAGAATTTGTATTCCCATTTCTGAATTTCTGAATTAATAAGATAATTCAGAATTTTCTTAGCGATGAATTTTATACCTGAAAAGAAATGAACAGTTTTTGCTGAGAGGAATGACAATATACATAATTTAACATTGTTTTTTTATACTAGTTTTACATATATATATATATATATATATATATATATATATCTAATACAACTTTCCGATCTGGAAAGCAGGCTATAT
>JAQQPU010001831.1:0-28703 GCA_029168905.1 Artemia sp. Kazakhstan ARC1039 | reverse complement strand
ATATAATAAATAAAAGACATATATAATACATAATAAATAAAGTAAAATATATAATAAATAAAATATATAAAATAAAACTTCCAGTGTATTGAAATATTTAAAACTGAGGTTGAAAAATTAAAACAGCCCCAAGATCAATACTTCAGCCAAGTTCGACCAGGGCTGATGATGAAACCATTGAATTTCGTTAAACTAATGATTCTATGACTGTTTCAATCCTTCAATTTTAGTTCCAAAGATTCTATTTTATTCTGAGTTGTATAAAATGAAGCATTTAAAACTGAGCTTGAAAAATTAAAACATCCCCAAGATCATAACTTCAGCTAAGTTTGATCAGGACTGATGATGCAACCATTTAATTTCGTTGAAGTAATGATTCTAGGACTGTTTCAATTCTTCAATTTTAGTTTCAAAGATTCCATTTTATTGTGAGTTGTACTTTATTTATATACATAGCTTGCTGAAGACGGCTGTTTGATATAAGAACCAAAATATTCTTAAGGTTTAAACAATTCTACAGTCTTATGTAACTTTTCTGTTGTTTTAATTATTGTTGTTATTGTTTTTAATTGTCGTTGTTGTTGTTTTTGATTGTTGTTGTTGTTGTAATTGTTGTTGCTTTTACAATCGAAAGGAAGTGTGGCCTTTGTGGTTATTTAAGCAAAACCTTCTATTTGCTAGGGCTAGATACGAGTCTCAGATGTAATTAGATAGCAGATATAAGTAGATATGAGTTTAATACAAAGAATCGTCGATGAACAAGCGTTGCATAAATGACAAGTCCGAAATGATATTTGGGGAACGCAGGAAGGATGGAAAGTAAAAAAAAGAGGAGAACCTTTCCTTTCCTCTTTCCTGTGTGAGGAAAGAAAAAAAGAGGAAGTTCGTTAAAGCTGAGCTCTAACCAAAGAAGGTAAGTTTGGTTCGGAAATCAACAAAATATAATGAAGCAAGATATGCGGTATCCAAACCCTTTATTTGAAATAAAAGTTTTGATCAGTATACAAATTCTGCCCAGTGTGTCCAACTGAATGTAAAATCGTCTGGAGCCTTCCAAGGCTCTTCTGGAGTCTTCCAGAGCAATATAAGGGAAACTGGGATTACAGCCTGAATAAGTGGGGAGCTTTTGTATTTATTTTACTTGCATTTGGACGTCAGGAGAAACTTTTTTATTTGAAAAGCTGCTGAACTAAGTCTCGGTCTCAGTTTTCTCGTTGACACTTTTCACCTGACAAGTCAGAACTATGTCTTTGAAGCAAAACATTCTTTCCTTTCAATACCTTAGTTAACAGGAAAGACAAAAAAGAGAATATAGTTACTTTCTGATAATTACCCCCTCCCTTTTCTTTAATTTCCTAAAATTATTTTTATACAATTTAATTGCATACCACACGTTATTGAGGAGTTCAGCTATAAATGATAGGGGACATGAGCTTATGGAGTACCTGATGAGGGAAAATTTTTATCTGAGAGTTCAACCCTCACTTTTATAATAAAAAGAAAAAAGGGCTGTTAGATTTAAGAATAATTTCTTACCATGATGGAAGATTGGAAGAAGACGGGATTGTAAACGATCTCCCATCATCCTAGGATCATCAAATAATTAAATATAACATCAATGTGTCATGATAGCAAAAGAAGCTACAAATTGACTCGCTTACAGGAAAAATATTGGTATTACCGTCATTCATTCAATAAATGCAAATTGTGTTGTTTATTAAAAAAAAAAATTAAACAAACTCAGATTTAAAGCGTTAATACAGGTTCCAAACCCTTTATTCAAAACAAATGTTCAACAGGTTTAGGGCAATCAATATTTTGTATAAAAAAAAAATATTTTGTATAGTTCTTTTAGATTTGGTTTGAGTTTCGGTTTTATTTCATTTCAGATATTTAGTTCAAAATTATGATGGGCCTTCACTGCGGTGCTAATACTCTGTGTAACATCTACAATTAAAAATAATGAATTAATCAAACATCTTATAATAAAGCAGCTTCTGAGTTTTCAATTTAGCCTCAATAACTTACTTCTATCTCTACATATATTATCCCCACCCCAATCCCCCTTTTTACTTATAGGTCTATTTCACTTTTAAATGAAAAAGTACCTTCTACTGCTGAATAGTTTTCTTGTATATCAACAATGGACGGAGGGCCTGGTTGGCCAACTGGACGAAGTGGAGTTGACGGCTTGTCAATCTTCTCTTCAATTTCAGCAACACTAGGTCGGCGCACATCGGAGCTAGGTCGACGACGCTATTAAAAAACACAAACTTTAAGTTTTCTTCCAATCAAAATTAATGGGCTTGTTATAAACAGTTAAGCAAAGTTTTGACAGAAAGCCATAAATTTTGTCTAACGATAATAGCCAAGTGGTGTTCTAGCTAGCATGCGTGACTGAAAGCGACATTCTCCAAAATTTTCTAAGAAATTATCCAAAATGTTCCTCTAAATCAGAGCTTCTAGTATTCCAAATTTGTTTGGAGTTCCCCCTAATTTCTCCAGAATAAAATTTTATTTTCCCAAATCTCCTTGGAGGTTAACACGAACAAAAATAATTGATTTTTATTTCATATTATGAGTGTGTAATCACGAATGTTATTTCCGACGAGAATAGAAATAGTTCAGCTTTTTATTTTGGGGGAGGTGGGGCTAGAAAAAATTCCATAAAATCAAGGATAATGAAAGGACTGGTCTCGAAACTTATCCTAAAAAGAATGCCAATCTTACGTTTTCACAAAAGGATAAACAGGAAAGTTTTACATATTTTAAACTGTTTCGTCGGTCGGAGAAGCAAATTTTTCTACTCTCATCTGAAAAAGAAGCAAACCGAACATTCTCCAACTTAAATCTTTTCAACGACTGAGCAAAGTTTGGCTGTCGAAAATATATTCGCTGAAGCAAAATTCATTTTCTGTCAAAACCTAGCTTAAATATTTCCAGCGAAAACAAAATTTTTGGTATTGTACTAAATGCCCTGATATTATATTTTTGATCAACAAAGTGTGGTTTTAAAAGGAGTGAAATTTCTCGCAAAATATTTATTTTGGGGACAAAATAATTTTTAAGAAAACAAGGGACTTTTGCTTCTCAGCAAAAGAAAGAAATAAAAAAAAACAAGAAAGAAACGATAGAAGAAAAGATTTAAAAAAAAACTAAATAAAGATTTCATGCAAAATATAAAAACCTATAGTAATTAACGGGGAAGAGTTAAAAAAAAAGAAATAAAAGAGAGATTTATAAAAAAAATAAGAAACTGTAACTGAATTTTTAATATCCAATTTTAAAATATGAAATATAACAAAGGGTTGACTGAATAAGTAAAGCAAAAAACGAACGAAACAAAAATCAACAGCAACCAAACGAAATCTAAAGTGGTAACAACAAAACAAAACAAACTGAGCGTGCAATAAAAATTTTAGATTATAAGTATGAAACAGATTTTTTTATTTTAATCCAAGTAGGATAGGAACGAAATCAGAATACAAAATTTATCTTGGTGCATTAGATCACATTTTCTAGTCTAAGTAACTACCAATTTGTGTGCAAAACTACGAATGATCAACGTGAGGTTACAAAAGAGTGGGATTATAGCTAATACAATGATGTATAGTTGCCATCCGTAAACTGGTATATTGGATATTGGTAACTCGCTAAAGTTCAAATATCGGTAACGAAGCATAGGTGCCGGCCACGAACTGAGTTTGTAACTCAAATTTATACTAAGATTTCCTGTAAATGGAGGTTTTCATTAAAAATAGATCCATTCCACAAAACAAACTTTAAAGAGATGGATTCCAGTAATTACACGACTGAGATTGGATCTCACAGATACAGCAACAAGTTTTATAACACCAAAAACCGCAAAGAACAATTTAAAACGAGAAGATTAATATAAATAATATACAATAGATATTATATATGTAATAGATATTGATATTATACAAAGTATTAAGGAATATAATAAGAGTTTTGGCAGAACAAAAGTCGATTCTTCAGTACCCGGATTGGGGCTCTTTGGACCATAGATACATCTTTGCTACCTTAGAGGCACTTGAAAATGGGATATTAATTATTAACTATAATGTTCAGAAAAAAATCGATAAGATAATATAGATGGCGCGCTAGTCCGACAGAGGACACCAACGCGATCATTACATAGAAGGAAAATTGGATTTTTATCCATTGGTTCAAATCCCTCCCCACTCTCCATCAACAGTCGCAAACGTAATGAGAATCAAATGTTCAGCAAATTTAAGAACAGTAGTGTAGATGGCTCGGCAGTATGATGGCCACAGTGTAGATGGCCTTGACAATATAGATGGCCATGGATACCAGTTGGATCATTACTTGTGAAAATTGTTACAATAAAAACCAAAAGCCAACATTATTTAGACAGAAATATGGGATATATGTCCATTTATTTACCTCTCCCCACTGCCACCAAGAGCCACAAATGTAGAGTCATAAGAATTGGACTTTTAATATTGCTAGAAAGCACTATTCCAAGATCCAAGAGAACACCGACCCGGGTACCGAAAGCCAGATTATGGTGAGAGCCAGAAAATTTACAATATTTATAATAAAAGCAAATAGCAACAAAGGAGAATAAAACTAATCGATCTGTTCGGTCAAGTAAATAACATGATGTTACGGTCTTTGGCATTTTAGGTTTATTTTATAGGATTAGGCAAAGAGCCCCCACCCCGTAAAATTATCTCAAACGAAATGAAGTTTTATATCAGCTATATGGTATAGTTGAGAGCTTATTATCTAGTTGTTTTGTGTAGGCTCTATTCGACGACCTTCTGTTCTATAGGCATTTTGTTAAAAAAAAAAGGTAAAGCTTGGTAGTATGGTAGTATACTAGATTCCACTTTTCCTAGCATACTGGCGTATACCCATGATATGGAGGACAACCTGGCGAACCGTCTACATAAATTTGTGGACAGCACACAGCCATTGTGTTGTCACCAGCCCATTAGGCCCTCTCAAACACAACAAATATATTTCTATCTCTTTAAGTAAGTCTCCAGGATATTGAGAATCCGTGGGATACATGAACTATCAACTTTAAAACAGTGAGAACAAAGGAGTTGCTCATCCCCTGATAAAATTTTCCACTTCGTCATTTAGATAATGGTTCTTGTTCTTGGTTCACGTGTTTTGTTCTTGGTGTTATCTTTAAATTACAAGTGATGTTAATGGTTTATTTGTAACATTAAAGAAGTAGCATATTGTAAGCCCAAAACACTGTTACTTTTCTCCGAACGGAAAATAAAAAAATTTTCGATATAAACCTAATTATACTAAACCTAAATTTAGGTTACTAAACCTAAATTATAATTCAGACGGAAATGGTACCTCCCTCCCCAACAAAAGTTTCAAATGAATTAAAAACGGATTTCTTCAAAGGAAACCCATTCGTAGAACCGCTAAACCTAGTTTTGTATATTCTATAAGAATAGTGAAGTACCCGAAAAAAAAGCCAGATACTAAATCTAGGCAAATTTCCTAGCCAAGAAATTATCCTCTGCCTATCGGTGGCCCTGTTCTCAAGGGGAAAAGGATACTAAAAGTAAAAACGCAAAAAGGGATAAATTTTACGGATTCTCTTTAATTTATTCTCAATTTTGTTTTAACTTCGGAGATGTATATTATTCTCCCATGTAACCATCAAGCATTGTGAAAAAAAATCCCAGTCTCCTCTTCTTTTCGAAGTACATTTATTGTTGTTTATAGGGGAAAAAGGCAAGACAATCAATCCAGCCAATTCCCAAGCCAAGGTATTTGCCCTTGCCTATCAGTGGCCCTGTTTTTATGAGAATACCAAAAGGGTAAGTTTACGGATGGTAACAACACATCATGATTGTACAATTCACACAGGAGTACGTGACGTCATAACTAAATACAACCGACGAAATTCCACTCTCAAAGCTGCTAACCTGAGGTTTATCACCCATTTCGCCAGGCCGGCCTTTCTGCAGAAGAAAAAGAATACGCATGAATTAATCAACGGACACTCATATTAAATAACAGTACAAAGACCATTGGGAAGTAGTGAGGACTTGAATACCTCGAAATTGATCTAGTAGAATTTAAAAACACTAGTACCCCAAGCAGTACTAAGAGAATAGGCTATACATGGAGAAAGAGGGAGAAATCTGTTTACTGAAGTTTTAACAGAAGACAAATAATAAAAAAAAAAAAACACTACAAAATAAGGATCTTTTTAACATCTTCACGATGGGTGTCATCACTAAAAAAAAGAATTGAATTAAAGAAGGAGATTAAAAAACCTAATATATGATCGAAAAATTTTAAGTACAGCAGTCTTTAAAATTGGGCTTTAATTCATTTGAGTCTGCTGTCTTGGAAATCTCAGAAAGCTCTTTTGTTCTTGAATAACCTTTTCAATATATATGTACTAAAACTATGTATGTAAATTTCTTCGAATTGAACTGCCACCTAAGGTGCGCTCACACTAAAATGTAAAATCATTCATACTAGTATAAATTGAGACTTTACGTCATGTTTCTTAACCTTACAGAGTATTTTTTAGTCCGTAAATTTGGCAATGCCAAGTAGACCAGACGTCTACGTAGAATTTTTGTTAAATTATGTAAAGCTTCACCACAGTAGTAACAAAATGGAGTTTCCGGAAGTGCGATTAATGAATTTCAAATATATTGATAAAATTTGCCTAGAAACCCTATCATGCTTGCATCAGAGCTTGAATGTCCATTCCACGTTTTATTTTTTGAATAGCTTGTTTACGATGATTATGATGACTTTAGAGAATAATTATGATGGTCAGTGGATTTTTACTTTAGCCTGGTTTAAAAGAACATATTTAAGTATCAAAAGATATACTTAACGCAGCGTAACTTAACCACTTAGTATAAAAAACTGCGTACGTAGTGTGAATGCCACCCAAGTGCCTGGGTGAGGTTGTTCCTTCTTATAACTCCATTAATGAATATTAAGGAATGAGCCATTAGTCTTTTAACAAAACTTGAAATATCAGTATGAAAAATTAAAGCCATCAATTCCTCATTTAGTTTATTCTTCTCATGCTATCCTAGCATTCCGATTAAGAATCTAATAAATTATATATTGGTTTTTTATTTTTAGATTTTAAATTTAATCTAAGCCTTTAATTTTTTCTTATTTGCTGCCAGCATTTATTACTTGATTGACATTATAAGCACTAACAGTGTTTAATAGTGTTAATATAAATGACTATTTTGAAAATCGACTTATTAATAATAGATACTGACTTAGTCACCTGCTTTTTATCAATGTTACCACCCGCTGTACATTTACACTAAATTAGTAATTGTTTCCTACTTTTCCGAAGATATTATTTTGTAAATAAAATAATATATTTAATTTTGATGGAGTCATAGCCCTAATCAAAGAGTATGAATAACTTAAAAGAATGGAAACTGGTTCTAGCGTTGGTAAAAAAACATCAACGCCATCTGGTATTTGGCGATACTTACCATTGTTTTAAGCTTTATAATCGTTTTTATGTCAGGAACTGAGATCAGACATTTATTAATACACCATTTACTAACTACACATATTAAATTAATTATTTTTGTTACTACATTGAAAAAATGCCAAGCGTCGCCAAACACTAGATGGTGTTCAGGATTAATTTCGGCAGCACTAGTGGCAATTCCCTCTCTTGTAAGTTATCCATATTCATTGGCCCAGATATAGAATTTCCAGTTATATCATTTTACCCAAAATAAATTGCCAGGTAACGCACGTAGTTTTCCTCTAGAGTTTTCTAGAGGTTTGACTTTCTTGTTTTATTAGTATCCTATGGTCTTCGTGTTGGAGGACAAAAGTTGAAACCCAAATATCAGAGATAGTGTATAAAACTCTAGCAAAAGGTACAAAGAAAGAATAAAAAAACGATTTAAATAAAGGAACTTTCCTGTGAAAGATGTAACCTAGAAAATAAGGCAAAAAAGCGTGACAAATATATATGTTTGCAATTACTCAAAGAGAAAAAATTAATCAAATATTTACTTACTGTAAATCAAAACATTTAATGTCATATTTGAATAAAGACAATTAACTGCACAAATACTAAATAAATAAGGAGCAAGGGAGTTTACAATTGATAAATAAATAAGTATATTGTTACAAACTGAAAGAAACATTCCTTTTAAATAAATAAGATAAAAGAAGCAAGAAACTATTAAATTAGTAACAAATTAAAATAGCAAAATTTATGTAGAAAACCCAAAAATAAAACACAGGTTAATGATTCTGAAACAAGTAAGCTTATAAAAAAAAAGCAATACTTAGAAAATAAAATTTATAAGCCTATAATTTGCACCAAACACAAAAAAATAACCAATAAATTTAACATATTGCAAGACATAATTTGTAGAATATCAAATTGTATTCTTATTTTTTACATTTTACATTCCAAGCAAAAGGAGGTGATTTGTAATGTAGAATAGCGAATTATGTATTATTATTTTCTAGTACTAAAAAAAGTGATAAGTTTATAGATGTTGTGTTGATTTATCCAGGTCAAAAAGTGTCAACTTTTTTTTCTCAAGCCATAAGAATCCTCAGGCGTTTGATGTCTTGCAAATATCATATTATATAAAAAAAATCAAATAAAACAAACAAAGGAAACAATACAAGCTGAAATAAAAATAATGAAGAACCAAAAAATAAGAGGCGTTGCAGAATAAGAAAAATACAACACCTCACCTTCTTATCATCCACAACTTCGCCAGGGCGAAGTTTTCTATGATCCTAAATAATTAAGTATTATTAATTTATTATTTAGTAATGAATACTTCTTAATGGTTACTGTATATTTTTCAAATGACAAATGATCCAAACAAATTGAATGAACAACATAAACTGGCGTTTAAAAATATACCATAAATCGATTTTGTTCAGAATTAAATTCTAAAAAAATGTTTTGTTTTGATGAAATTTCTATATGCAGGGGTATAAACTGTCGTATATCAGATATTAGTCATACTCTCAAAAATACATAAATCGAGCTTCACTTTAACTCCAAACGAACAGGAGTAAGGTCAAAACCCCCTCTTTCTATTGAATTGAAGAATCTCTCAAGAAAAACTAAAAATTTTGGGTCTAAAATGTCAATTTTAGGGCTTCAGTCCAAATGAAACTCAGACCCTTCGGAGCTTTAGGGCGTTGATTCTTCCCTTATTTGTGGTAATATAGGTTCATTCAAAACATGTTTTTGTTTTTCATTTTAATTTCTGCGTGTTTTGAGCTTAGTTTCGACGTTTGTTAGTAATTATTTTGATCGTCAAATTTGCTCTTCACTTCTTCCGGAAAATACTGTTCCTCTTTCTTTTTTTTTAATTTAAACACACTAAAAGAAGGGGGTCTATATTCATACTAAATGTGTGAATGCATATAATCAAGTGTATGTCATTTAATTTGTCAAAGAGAACCTAGTCAACGTTGAGGTTTCAAAATATTTTGGTGTGTGGGAAGTGAGTGGTAAAAATGGAAGTAACTTGAAAAAAAGAAGTAACCATTTTTATAGTGTGAGACGACCAAGCAGGGTCACCAAAAAAGGACATATATATACTTTCTCAACATATTTTGAATTATCGGCATGCAAGTAAAAAAAAACTGTAAAAAAATGGAGATATATCAAAAATTTGGACATGTTAACATACGGTACACTTTACTAAGAATCACATTTTTTTTTACAAAAGTGCCCCTATTATGTGTGGGGTTGCTCACGACTGGTATACAAATTGTATTTCATAGTTGCCCTCTCAAGAAAAATTTTAACAGGATTTTCCTTTCCAGTTATCCATAATCCGACTAGATCGGAAATTATTTTTGCTGAGAATGAAATACAGAATACAAAAATGATGCTCTAGTTTGTTCTTTGATAATTACTGAGCAGAAGCGGATCTCTAGAGCAAAATCTTGGGGGGGAGGGCAATGTGACAAGAGTTCCAATAAACAAAGTCTTAGAGGGGGGATGTGAAAGAACAGGAAAAGAGGGTGACAGAAAAAATCTTTGGGGGGGGGGGGTCCAGACCCCCCTGGATCCACCAGTGCGCATGAGGTCATGAATCCCTTAGTATGTTTCAGCACATTTCCAAGTATGGTAGCATACACTTTTCTGAGCTGTATTTATTATTAATATGACATTCAGTTGAAAAGCTGCTGATGAAAGTATTTAGAAAGATATCCCAATTTAATGCCTAGGCTTGCCTTAGGATCCTCGAAGATTCAGAGGGTCTTGGGACTCAGATTGAAACGTATCCACTTAATGAGGGAGAATAAACCGTTTGGAAGGATACAAATATGTAAAATGAAACAAATATATAAAATGAATTAAATATATAAAATTAACAATAAAAGATATATAAATATTTAAATAAATATTTTATTTAATAAATAAATAAATATTTATCTCGTTACAAAAATTTAAATCTAGTGAAATACTTGGCTTAAATTGAGAGCTTAGGAACAATAGAAGTTATCGCTAATTACTTGACATTTGGTAGTTAATAAATCACTAATTCATTAAAATGTAATTATAAATAAATTAATTACTAGTTAATTAATTAAAGCGATCAGTGCGCGTCATGATATTTGTTCCACTAAATGCGACAACTGAATATACATTCAGTTAGCAATGCGAACGATGTGGCACTGTGGCAATGCAAACGATGTGGCACTGTGGCAATGAGAACAATGTGGCAATTTGAAACTCAATAGTAACCATTTTCGAACCAGCAACCCCAAACTTTAAAGACTTATAAAATAAAAACTGATTAGCGGTAACTCCGCAAAGGGGGGAACCCTCAAGAAAAGCATACAACCCATTAGAAACTATAAATTAATATTTAGCCAGCAACTAGTTTAAGTAGTTTTGAATAAATACCAATTTTAAATTTTAAATTATGTACATGAAGTAATTGTAATTATACTGAATGGATGTTCATTTGTTAATCGTTTATTATTGTGTTATCTTTAACATGACATGTATTTGTTATGACCATGCATTGTCCTTTATATCAATAGGTAAAATGACATTATTTTTTAAAAATTCTAAAAAAGGGTTATGCCAGCTTTGCCACTCACTGAGACTATCTGTCTTGGTTTTACTCCAATTAGCCACGACTCTCAAGTTTTTCATCACTTCCACAAAGTTGATTTTAAGTCAAAAATCAACGGATCCGATTCACTGATTCAATTCACTGGTGGAAGTGAATTAAAATCAACTTGATGGAAGTGATGAAAAACTTGAGAGCCATAGCTAATTTGAGTAAAGCGAAGATAGATAGTCTCAGTGAGACACAAAACTGGCATAGCCCTTTTTTAGAATTTTATAAAAATAATGTCATTTTACTTACCGATAGATAGTCTATGATCCCTCCTAGGACACAACATTTGTCGTGTTCATATCATGTTCTAAATATTCTACGTTTAAACTAGGAAAATTCCTAGTTTTAGAAATTGATTTTTATATTATTATGTATAATGATTATATTATTATTGTAATTACTATTATATATTATGATTATATTATTATTAGATAATTATATTATTTTATATATTTTATATTATAATATCTTATTTTACTATATTATTAGATATCATTAGATAATTATATTATTATTAGATTAAATATATTAGGAATATGTATTTCTATATTTAGAAATATATAATGTATATATATTTAGGGTTAAAATTTTGCACATGAACGCTACATGGCAAATTCTTTTTAGTTTTTCTGGAGAGTTTCCAATGCACATAAATGAAAAGAAGACTTTGATTTTCCTATTTTGTAATGGTATCAATGAGGGAAGTAGTTTCTTCATTTCTTTGATTTTTGTTTTTACTAACACATTTTTCATCTAGTCAATAATTATATTTATTCTCTTTCTTTTTCTGGTCAAATATTGACAATTACTTCCTAAAAAACAACAGGCTGACTTGGTCACCTATTTTGATTGGTGGAATTAATCAAGAAAGGAAAAGGAAATCTCTTATTTACGTTCCGGCGGTTATAAGGTTTAAAGAAATGAAAAATAAAAGGAGCATTCTTAGTTTAAAAAAAAATAAATAAAAAGACTCAAATATTAAAGTAAATGTTAAATGTGCCAGAAAATGTGAAAATATTATCGAATGTGCTACCCTTTGTTAAACCAAAAAAGCGTGATCAGAACGCATCTTCTGAATTAAGTTACATCAAGCTGCCGTCTCATGCGAATTTGTCTCCCTGTCTCCCTCTCCCTGCCTCGGAGTCGATCGTCCCTAGTTTAAAACATGCTTAAAATTTAAACCTGAGCAGAAGATTAAATCAAGCGTATTTCTTTGTTATAAAATTTTGGACAAAAACAAACAAAAGATGAGAGGTAAGTGTTAATTGTGCCGGAAAATGTGAAAAGATTATTGAATGTGCTGTCCCTTTGTTCAACCCAAAAAGCGTGATCAGAACGCATCTTCTGACCTGAGTTACTTCCAACTGCTCCCCCATGCGAAGCCTGCGGGGCTTCCCCGTCTCGGAGTCAATCGTCATGTTTCGCTATTTTAAGAACAAGGGATTAGTCAGTATCCGACAAACACAGGCCATCTTCGCTGACCGACCAGAATATGAAATCACAATCACGATCATAATTTTGAATTCTGTGCTCCACTGGTGCTAATCATTCTTGTTCAAAGAACCTGGTTTATCATTGGAAAATGTCTCAAGTTTAACAGGCCATAGATTTATTGGATTAATTGCGGCAGCTTCCATACTTTAAATACAATTAATAAAAACTGCTAATTGTACCTTCATTTAAACTGTACAAAGAATCTGCATTTTACCCCTTGTTATAATAATTTTAACAAAGTCTAAATTTACAACATTTTTCGTATTTGACATAGGTGGTGTATAATATATTTAAATAGATAGATATGACAATCTTATAAAGACAGTATTAAAAGCACAAATAAAAGAAGAAATCTAAGGATGAATAAAAAGTTTAAGGAATAACAGTATTATAGTAAAAAAATAATTACGATTTTTTTACTATAACACACTATAACACATAGTTGTGTATACATGTGTTAAATATTTAACACTTATATGTTTGTTATAACACACATAAAACAATTTCGCTATAACACATACCATATGTTAAGATCATTCTAACAAAGATTTACCAAAATAATCTAGCTGAGGCAAAAAAAAGAAACGTCACTGCCTTTTTTCTCAGTTTAAGCAATAAATGTATATTTTAATTTTTACTTTAACATTTAATTTTTTTTGTTTTAGTCTGATCTCCAATTTTATACATACATTGTCTTGATATTTGCTTATAAACTTATACTCCGCAAAGCTCTTAACTATTGAAAGAAGATGGATTGTCTTGTAACATTTTATAACCAACATACCAAATTCCTCCTAACCTAACAAATTTAACTTTTTCGCTTTTGCTTTATTTTTCTGTTTTATATTTTTTCAACTTTTTTTGTTCTAATTTTTTTCTTTTGCTCTACATAATTGCTTATATAGTCTAAATACAAGTTTTTTTTTATACTAACGTATTTCTTAAAGTTTTAGTCCCTTTGACGGAGAATACGAATATTACTAATAGGCCGTATTCAGGATAGACGTTAGGGGGTTTGAATCCTAGCCCCCCCCCCCCAACAAAAATCCTGAACACGGCCCTGTAACTAATACTGAACGAGTCTTAAGAAACTTTTTATAACATATTTTATCCTTTAATTAATTCTTCTGATGAAGATCATTTAAAAAATATTCGAAATACAAATGAGATATAAAAATGATTCAAATTTTACCACAACATTAATCACAAAGTAGTTTCTTCGCTAGTCTTTATTTTCCGTCTTCTTTTTTTTTGAAGAAAAATTTGACACATGGATTGCTCTTCAAATTAATGTTGTATTTACTATATTCCTCTAGGTAAATTAAATGTCCACGCAATTTTAAACATTTTACAAGTTTCAAAGTGTATACTAAAGAATATGGGCAGCTTATAACAGTGGGAACTAGTGATAATGTGGAGAAAACAGCGAGGTAAGCTTTGCAAGAAAAAAAAGGGTAACCCCCCCCCTGGATACGGCCTTGGTAAATTTGTATTATTGATTGTTCTAATACTGTTGTTCTACTATTATTGTTCTATTATTATTGACTGTTGTACTATTATCAACAAAATCCAACACTTGGTGTTTTAGGCAGTTTTTAAAACTTTGCAACTGTGTCTTTTTCAAAAACTGAGATTAGTCACTTATTACTGCAATATTTTTACCAATAACACTAATTACACTATTTTTTTTTCATTTTTTTAATTTAATATCAATTATTAACAAAAAAATTAACATAAATACATCCCCCTCCTAATGCCACAGCATCATATGGAGAAGGGATAACCAAACAAATACACAAAAATAATAATAACAATTAACATTTACCTCAAAATGGATTTAAAAACAAAACATAACTACAAGATTATGTACCCTGCTACCACTAACTCAGCATTCAATTCCATCCTTTACACATATCATTCAAAATCAATCAAAATTAAATACTAATTTTGAACGATTTAATAGCAGTTTATTCTATTCATTATTTACCTTTTTAAATTAATCATTAAAATCATATTTAGAAAACAATTCATTCATCAACAGCCTTTTAAATTCACTTTAATCAATACTTTTAATATTCTCATTTAAAGAATTTGATTTTGGCTTATTATTACACTAAAAACCACAAAGAAACGTCAAATGCTAGATGGTGTAGGTGGTTTTTTGGACACGCGCTAGTTTCCACTCTTATAAGTTATCTCTACTTTTTGGGGAATATTTGCACTGCTTGGTGCAAAGTTTATAGAATTAGCAGTATGATCATTCTCTATCTCACCCATTATAAAAACACGGACCGGGGTGCGAGTGCTCCGGAGAACGTTTTCGCAGATATAAACATAGGCGAAGTCAGATTAGCGGGAATGCAGGTTAGTCTGTTTCCGATTGTTTCCATCAAAGTGCATTGAAACAATCGGAAACACACTAACCGCATTCCCGCTAATGCAGAAATAAGTGGGAGGAGATTTTTGTTCGCACCGAGAACGAAGACCAGAAATGATCAGCTTTAAACGAAGACCAGCTTACTGGTATATTCTGTCTACTGTGGCTTGGTGGTAGGAGCTTGCTTGGTGGTAGGAGCTTGATTATCACAGAGCCACAATGGAAATATTTGAATTAAAGAAACTCAAAAATAAAATACAATATGCACTCAATAATAGCTCCCTTGAGCTACTCAAAAGTGATAAATTTCTCCAAGGTGTAAGCTGAAAACTGAATGACGATCAAATTTAGACTTATGGAAAAACGAAAGCGAAAGCAGTAGCAATCAAAGCTTACCTCGTCTGAAATGATTAAAGATGGTCTTCTCTGCTGATCTTCAGGTGGGATCAGAGATCCCCTTCTGCTAGGAGGTCCAGATCCACCTACTTGAAATGAACCTCTTCTACTTCCGGCTGGTGAAGACTCTGCGTCACTAGAAACTTCGATCTTAGGACCAAGCTCCTTTTCCTTTTTCTTTAACTTCAGTGGGAGCGTTTCAAGCTGCGGTGGTGGAGTTTCAGACTGTTAAAATTTCAACTTCTTTATTTCAAAATTTGCCCTTCAACACGTCACTTTTAGTTAAGTGTGGTAAACAAAACATGCAAAATCGTCAGTATGCTGAAGAGTCATGCGCAACATGCAAAGTAATTTCATACCACCTTCACTAATATTGATAATGCATGTCACTCCGGGCCACACACTCCGGGCCACACACTCCGGGCCAAAAAACCTTATCCTCTTATGCTCATTTTCTAAATTCAAAATTGTTTTGCAGTAATCAGAGTCAGATTTTCTCCGATGAGCTTCTTTGAAGATTTCATCCAAAGAGTTCTCCAATTTGTAAAAAAATCATGCATCCCGTCCTAAGTGCTATAATACTATATAATCTTCACTTAAGTGCTATACAATCTTCCCTTTTACGTGTTTTCTATAGACATGCCTTCACAGCAAACAGGCCGTTTAGTAAATAAAATTACTCCATTTGTTACCAAAATTATATTTCTTCTGAAATTCATTTCGGTTCTGAAGATTTAGTCAATATACTAGGTCCTTTGCATTCAAAGTTCATAGAAATGTCAATATCTGAAATCATGTTTGTTCTAAAGAAAGGCAATGAGCCTGTGTGAGGCAATTAATCCACTCAGTAGGTAAGATTGACTAGTTGTCAGTAAGAATAAGGCTTTTAAGGGCTGTATTTTGATTCCGAGAATATATTAAAATTTTTCTAAACAATGTACTGCTCTGCTACTTTGATTCATGTAGATCCTGCGTGTTCTAAAGATATTCTAAAACATCCAGTCCTGTAAAATACAAAGCTGTTCAGAAGCTTATAATTATGGCTTCTAGTTCAGTGCCTTATATTCGTGAAAAAGGCAAATCACCTATTGATGGACTTTCTATGATTGGTGGTTTGGTGGCACGTGGCACTACGAATCCCTAATGACACGATGCCGAAGCTCTGCCTTAAATATCTCTCGTTGCCATCGAAGAAGAAGCCAGGAAGTGGTTAAAGAAAAACATGCTTATAGATCATCAATTATGACAGACGTTAGGATCGAGACTGGTTGTCAAATAACGAGCCATCAACTGCAATTAGACCTACTTGGAGGTAAACGTGTTGCCGCGTCTCGGATGCCACGAAGAGCCAAGTAGGTATATGGTCAGCAGCAACAACTTAGGTTTGCTGGTTTATTGCAATGCAGTGAAAAAAACAAATAAAAACTCTAAGAAATTATTAATTTAATTATAATTAATTTAAATTAGTCAATTAACAGCCTTCTTTTGATGTTATATTTGACGTGCTACTGGTTTTATGATCTGCTTTATTTTACGAGCTTGTCTTACATCATTTAAAACTTAATAAATTAATTAATTTTATTTGTAATTTAATTCAATTTTTTATATGTATTATATTCCTAACTACCTTGTCCGACGAATGCTCATAAAATTCTAAGTATCCAGTATTTTTTTTTTTTCTTTTTCTCAATTTGAAATATCTTTTGAATGGAATTTAATGTCAGTTCTTAAGCTTTCATACATCTCAATCTTCATATTTTTCCACTACAAGCTTGTATCCCGAACAGTCTTTTTGAGTCATAGGTCAATTTTTCAAAACGGGTCAACTCAATTATCTTTCACCTCCTGTTAGAATTGTGGCACATATCAAAATAATCTTAGACGGCTGAGAAGCGCTTTCGATACAAATCCCTTTGCGGCGAAAATGCATCAATCATTGTGAATTGACAGACAATCAAAAGAGTTTCAAATACCAATCCTTCGTGTCGTCAACTGGGAAAGCTTTAGGCGTATTCGTAAAGAACCATCTGTAAACAGCTTTAGCCAGGAGTAAGTTACTTTCAAAACGATAACGATGCGGCCAAAGCACTTGGGACGCCAACAACTTTACCTCAGTAAGAGCAAAAAAGAGAGATAGAAAAGATGAAGAAAGAAGCAAGAGGAAAATTAACCCGTGTTTGAAAAACCACCAATTACAAAAAAGCATGATTCATTCGGAATCAATACCATTTTTGGAAGTAGATTTTGGACACCCTGAATCCCTCCCCCACTGCTAGAGAGAATTATGATTTTTTTTTTCTCCTGTATTTCCATACAATTCTTTTTTTTCTGAAAATGTTATCCCCTAGCCCAGGGTTGCCAATATGAGGGCAGGGGCAAAGGTTTTTAAAAATATACTTTTATACATTTTCATTTAAAAATCTGAAAAACAGAAATACCCCCCCCCCCCAACTAAATTTGAAAAAAATCCATTCCAAAAAATATAGAGAACCCTTGCCACCTATATTTCCATAAATTGGGATCACTAACCTTCGCCTCTCATCAAGATACACTCCTGTTTAGCACTATCTCTTGTGTTTAAAGATTAAAATTTGCTCTTATACCGACACCAATATTCAAATAAAGGGAAGGAATGGCTGCTTCCAAAAACCAGCCAATCACACTAAATTCACGAAAAATTATAACTAAATTAAATATGCCTAAGGAATAAACAATAAAAAAAAAAAAAAAAAAAAACTGGGATACCTTTTGAAAAACGAAGGTGAATAAGAACATTTGTGTTTTATTTCCTCAGTGAATGATAAAAATTGTTTTGGAAAACGAAATTAAAGAAGATATCCATTTATTGTTTTCTTAATAGGAAAGAACACAAAATGTTTACATTTTAATCTTTTAATTTGTTTAATGTTTCTTTCTTTAAAATACTGTTTTAAAAGCAGATATATTTTCGTTTGCTTTTACTGTCGCTATTTTGCATTGGGTTAACAAAATTAGTAACCAAATTTTTGTGTGGAAGGGGAAGAATGGAGGAGGATGAACTTACAAGGATTGAAACCATTGTAATGTTCATCCATAAATTTAATCACTTGCAACCAGTGCACGCTATAACATAAAAAAAATAAGTCAGGTTAGGCAATAAATGGAAGCGCGAAGTGAAAAGAGAAAGCTTCGTGATTTTTGAGAAGCAGCAGTGTGATCTGTTTAAAATTATTTCCATGAACTGACCTTATAAATAACCTCCAACTCTGACACAGTGACGGTGAACCCGTTGACGCAAAGATTTGAACAGCTTTTAAACAATGAGCTTGGCTTACGGTCAATAGTAATTGTTTTAAACGGGAATCGGGACGATGGCTCAGAGCATATTGAACTTGGTGAAAGAGCTTCAGGTAATGAAAACAGATCATAGAATGATCCTCGATCATCAACAGGCGTCGACACTTCAGAGACCGTGTCACCATATGGCATAAAGATTTTCGGAGGAAGCTTTGGCGGTTTACAAGTTTTTGCTGGCAAAGAAAGACGCCTAATTTTATCTCTTAGAGGCTTGGATGATTCCAATTTATCCCTAAGAACCAATATTATCTCACTGTCACTTTCTTGGCAAGTATCTTCAGCTGGCAATATTTTATCGTCAATGAAATGTATCATTCTTTCCTGGAGGCTGGAGTTAGAATCAACAGTGGACTGGAGACTTTTGTAACTAATATCGATGGAATCCGTTTTTTTATTTTCTTTCTCAACTGATAGTTTTGCTTCATTGATTTTTGTCGCCTGAGGAATGACATTTTTCTGTTTGGCTGCGTTCTCAATAAATTCGAAACGTTTTCGTCTTTGTTCAACTGTGACTTTCTCACTTTCATCATAGATGCGATCAATCACTTCCCCAAGCTCCGTTGTCGGAGTCAACTTTTTATCAGTCTGTTGTTTTATTTTTTCTATTTTTGAAAGTACGTCACCACTTTTATTCCTCCTTCTAGTATCTTCAATTTGTTTGACTTTTTGTGATGGAAGCATTTTACTTTCTATTCTGTTAGCAATCAGATAAGTAAGACCTTCTTTTTTTGAATTCACTAAAGGCTTTTGGGGAAGAAGAGACAGAGGCTTTTCAGAAATTGTTCCCGTTCCTTTGGTACTCTTTTCCTGCCAAAATGCATGCAAGTTAGTCTAAAATAAGGAAATGAAACAAAACATGAGTCATGCAATGCACAAAATAAAATAAGGAAATAAAATAAAAATGAGTCATGCCATGAACAAAAATTAAATAAGGAAATAAAATAAAAAATGAGTCTTGCCATGCACAAAATAAAATAAGGAAATAAAACAAATAAAAGTCATGCCATGCACAAAAATAAATACGAAATAAAACAAAAAATGATTCATGGATTGCACAAAAATAAAATAAATTTCTTATGTTAACTGCTTTTCGTTGGTCATTTTTGAAATTTCCAAATTCAAAATCAGTACTGAGAACCGATTCCTTTGCTCCATATATTAAAATCGCATTGAAATCGCATTAAAATTGCATATTCTAATGCAATTAAAATCGCACTAAAATCGCATATTCTAATGTGATTAAAATTGCATTAAAATCAAATATTCTAACACGATTAAAATATCATTACAATTGCATATTCGAATGTGATTAAAATCGCCTATTCTAATGCGATAAAACCGCATTAAAATCGCATATTCAAATGCGATTAAAATATCCTTAAAATTGCATATTTTAGATTGTCACTTTTTATTTATCGTATAACCAGTAAGTAGCTCTTTTTTATCATCTTTGCCAGTCAACTCTCTGGAAGACTTTTTTTTTAAAGTAACCATACTAAAACATTGCAAGTGAATTTGTTTGTGGAAAAACAGTCCAGAAGTTCATTATAGAAAGCAAAAGTTAATTTTGGTTTCCAATTTTTAAATTGGCCAAATAAATAGGCATTATTGTTCGTTAAATTTTACCTACTGTGCGTTTCTAGTTACAATCAGGGAACAGAAAGAGGAAATATAATGTATTTTATTTTCACTGGCCGAAGAAAATTAAATTAATGATATTAACTAAAGTAAATGCATTTAAAGACTAAAAACTGTTTTAAGGGGCTGTTCTAACTTTTTTTTTAGACAAATATTGCAAATCTGGCCAGGTGTATTTACATCCTACTCCCTGTTTTAGGGTTCCAACAAAACAAAATGGATGAGACATTGAAACTCTGAATTCAATTCTAACGGTTTCACAATATGTGAAAGTGATGATACAAATTTTATGCGATTTAAAGACTGATGCTCAACAATTTTGAGTTAATGTACCACTATTTTGGCATCCTTCCAGGTGAAATTAAACTTCAGATAAAAAAATATAAGCCATTTAATATATTTACAGCTTTAGGGATCACAGAACATGTGTGAATTAAGGTGAGTGCATGAGTATTCCCTTTTTTGCGTAGCCCCCCTTTTTCAGTGACCAAGAAAATAATACAATCGGTTGTAAAGACATTTTAATTTATAGGTTTTGCTATTTTTGACCCTGAGAAATATACAAGATCAGCTTGATATGGATTATCACTTGTTATTATTGATATTAGAACTGAAAAGGGGTATATCATCCTCACCCTTTTGAGATGTAGGAGAAAAAAATTTAAACAAAAAAAAACAGTAATTATTCTCACTTTTTCAATGGTGCATAGAATTGCAATTAGACACTTTTTTTACAATTACAGGCGAATACTCCAGCGTTGCCAACACGGTGCAATTGTACGATTTCTGGTAAAACTTTTGGTCCTAGTACGAAGCGGTATATTCGCACATTTTATGGTACAATCCAAATTTTTCGGTACATTTCAGTAGCTTTTGTATTCCTCAGGTAATATTCTACTTTTTTCGAATTTCTTAAACTTCTCTACTTTACTCTTAGGAATAAAAATAAAAGAAAGTAGAGTTCCATTAGACGCAGAAGTGGTAAAAACAGAAATCTTCACGAGTTTCCAGACTAATCATTCTACGAAAAAAAAAACACTCAAAATTAGTTTCTCAGGGATGGTAAAGATAGGATCGAAAAAAGGGTGGCTTTCTTTTAAGTTATTTCTAAATTTTTTTTCTATGAAACAAAAACTGGCGTACAAGATATATTTCTTATGTAAGCTTTTATGGTGGAATTTTAATGGAAAACGGTGTAATTTATCTCCAAGCGTCGGCAACGCTGATACCTTTGATTCTATAACAAGTTTCCCTTGCAAATTTAGCTTCAATTAAATGAGTCGTGCAACAACCTTTAAATAATGTTTAACACTCAAATATTTTCGACATATTAGTTAATGTTTTCTTTGATCATTTATGCGATTACTTAATTTCCACCGACTTAAATGAACAGCCCAAGTGCTATTATTAGCGCAAAGTTTATCGGAGTTTTCTATTTTTCATCGAAAAATGAGCCAAAGGAAACAACAGTTATTTCCAAAAATACTAGAAATAAAAAAAGACTTGTACCTAAACTTACATCCAAGTACATTTTTTTTAAATCTACCATAAACCAGTAGCGTCAATTATGTAGGGAGACAGGGGGGCAATGTACCCTTCTACTAGATGTTGCCCCACTTCCTAGATTTGGAAAAATACATCTTTTGGTGCTTTCATTGACAGAATTGAAAAAACGACTGATTTGGCCCTATATATTGAAAATATATTCCCTCCTAAATTTTAGTGAGTTGATGCCACTACCATCAAACATCTCCATTTAACTTACAAATAACAAACGAAACGGTTATTCTGCCAATGGCTATTCTGTTAACGGCCTAAATAACCGTTAAATTTGTTATTTTTTACTTAATGAATATTGAATAATGTATTTCTAAATAAAATGTCACTAAGTACAACATTGAGTTCTTTGAGAAAATCACAAAAAGATGGAATAAAAAAGGTTTAGTGAAACCATGCATTTTTTTTTTAGATTTGGAAATAAGAAAATATAGAATCGGGGTATGTAAAGTCACAAAAGCTGAGGGAGGAGGGGGGTTAATCTTTCAAAATTTAGGGGCAAGTGTGTTGCTCTGTTTTCTATTTTGTCAATACAAGTACCAAAAAAGGTATTTTCAAAAATCTAGGGGACGGCTAAAAATATCGAGGAGAGGCAGCTTCCCCTCCTCGATTTGCCGCCATACATAAAATATACTAACAATGCGCAATTTTTTATCTAATGTAATTTTTCCTTGTGACGCATAAAAAGCAAATCGAACATAGAATCGGGGTATGTAAATCGGGGTATGTAAATTTAATTTGAGAAATAGGAAGATATTACAGTCAAGGTAGCAACATTTCAATTAGATTTTTGCACCGGCCAATATTAGGGGCTTCCCCCCGAAAAATCCCCTCCTTACGAAAAATTACCGCCAGGTAATTCCCCAATCCTATGGAAAAGTACCCCACGTGAAAAAGTGAGCAGCGACGGAGAAGTTACAAAATTGGCACTTCGAAATGTCGATCAGATATACTAAGGGGTATCAAAAATGACAAGATGTCCGATTTTTTAAAGAAATTTAACAAAATTGAAAAAAATGAAAGAAATCAAACCATTCATTGAATTTTCTGAACGCTGTTATTATGAAAATGAAGAATAAGATTAAACCCTAAATTCAACAGAACTATATTTATCTGGGGAGAATTTTCCAGGGGGGAATGTTCCACGTGGGATTTTTCTTATCGGGACGGTATTTTCTGGGGGGATTTTCCGCAGGGAGAGGGGATTTCCTTCGAGGGGATTTCCCTAGTGCTTCAGAACTTATGGTAGTGTATTATCTGCAAAAATTTAACTGGATTTCACGTTCCAGCAGTTTTACTGAAATTTGCAGGACTATAGTGCAAATTTCTGCAAATTTCACTATTTGCACTATTGGACTTGCACTATGCACTATGGCTTGCATTATTGGACAATAGTGCAAGCCATGACTACAGGGTTGGTACCAAAATCAAGCCGAGACTTTTTGAATGATGAAATGTTAATTTGTAATAAACTAGTTAAAACACGATTTTACATTTCAAGAAATCAAGGCCGTATCCAGGGGGGGGGGTTACCCGGTTTGAACCCCCGCCCCAAAATTTTTGACCGAGTCGAAAATAAGTCGAAAATTAGTAAAACCTATGTAAAAATCAGTAAAATTAGTTCAGTTCAGTTCACTTCATTTTATTTAACATCAAAATACATTTAACAAATATGCCAATACCCGCCCCAAGAAAGATACCAAAAAGCACTTGCGACTGAATTGGTCAAAAACTGGGTCAAAAAATAGTAACCCCCCCCCCCAAAAAAAAAATCCTGAATCCGCCCTTGCAAGAAATTAACCTAAAAATTCCAGAATCAACTGATATAATAGAATAAAAAAAAGTGAAAACTGTTGTCGTATCAAACAGTTCGTGGTAACGATCTGTAATTAAGGAGCGACCTGGCTCAATAGTAACCGAAACTCTATAACAACAGATATATCAAAAGAATTGGAGGTTTATGTTGATTTGAAATATATAAGTCTCATTGAGTTTAATCTTACCCATCAAAGGTTACGAGCCTTAGAAAATTTGCCTGATTTTTGAAAAAGAAAGAATCCCTTAAAAGTAATAGATTTTTAATAAAAAATTACACCATTAGATTCAGCATATTACAGAACCCTACTATAGAGGTTTCAAGCGCCTGTCTGAAAAAATATGGAATTTTGTATTTTTTGTCAGAAGAACGATCACGGATGCGTGTTTTTTTTAGGGGTGATTGTATCAATTCTGTGGTCCTAGAATTTTTCTGAGAGGGCTCATTCGAACGAAAATTAAAAGTGCTAGTGCCCTTTTAAAGTGCTCTCTATTTAAAGCGTTCTGTTATTGGGAAGTATGCACACACTTTTCGGGAGAGGGGTGAGAATTATCTGCTGGGATAATTTCGACTCAATTTTACGCGTCGAGATGTTAAGGGTTAAATTTTCACCAGGATTGAATTGTCTAGAGAATAAATGCTTCGGGAGGAGGGATTTTTCCATGGAGGAGTAGCCAGATTTCCTGGAATTATTTAAAAACAATCAGAAATTAAATGAAAAGAAACACATTTTTTCAACTGAAAGTAAGGAGCAATATTAAAATCTAAAACGAACAGAAATTATTACGTATGTGAGACGGGTTACTCTTCCAAAACACCTCGCTCTTTACGCAAAAGTTTGAATACTTCCCCAATTTTTTAAGTATGACTCCTGAAATACTATGTATTTCATACATAGTATACATACATACATGTATGTATATATACAATACATGCATGTATTTCATACATTTGGTATTTCATAAATTCGAAAAATTAGAAGCTTTTTTTAAAAGTGCTAAAAACTTTAGTGCAAAAAGCGGGATGTTTTGGAAGAGCCCCAGATACATAATAATTTCTGTTCGTTTTAAGTTTTAATGTTGCTCCTTACTTTCCATTGAATTTTTTTTTTATTTAATTAATATTAAAGGTAGCCGTGCGTTAGCGTTAAAAACATAGAAAAAACACTGATTCAAATACTTGTATTTGTTTACGCAGAAATACTTTATTTCGATAAAATAAAAGTTCAAAATATTGATAAAATCCTTTTTAATAGACAGTGTATAGAAAATTCACAAGAAATACCAGATATTTCGGTCCCATATACAGTGACCGTCATCAGTAGTAAAACTTTATTTTATTATGAAGATGCCAAAAAGGGTATATTTCAAAATCTATGGGGGGGGGGTCTCTTTTCCACTCTTTTTACTTAAAATAAAAGAATACTTTTTTTTATATCGAGGGGGATTCCACCCCAACCCTCCCCTTTCCCCTTAATTGGTGCTTTTGCCATAACCACACGTTTTACGCTTTCTTCACACCTGCTTTGATCAGAATATGCTGATATGGTACAATTTAATTTTTTACCGAATCGATGCGTATTGAATAAAGTATTCTATTATTTTGGTTAAACAATGATTAATCAGAATTGACAATGATCGTTACATAATAGATCATCAAAGAAATCTTTTATGAAAGGTTAAAAAAGGGAAAAATAAATGAGAACCCCTATAAAAGAGCACATGCAAATATTTCTTACGTAAGTTCTAATCCCTTTTCAACTTTTCCATTCAACTGTATTTAACAGATAGCAAAAGATCCTGAAAAAATAAACTAAACAGCCAATAGATTTCCACAAGGTAAAATTAATATTCAAATATCCATGCACTTTCAAACACTGGGGCAATTCAAATCCAGTCAAAAGGATTTGAGGTCCTACCTTCTCCGGGGCGGAGTCCTTGAGATCCTTAGCAGTTTTCTTTTTCTAAAATGTAAATGAGAAACAAGCATAAGCCAAATCATCCAAAGCTCTCTCTAGTTACGTAAAAAGCTAACGATCTATGGAAAGTCTTCTAGTCCTAGGCATTGGCACTGATATGGGAGGGGAGGGGGCTCCAGCCCACCCCCCACCCCCCTCCCCCCCACCCCTGGCTGAATGATGCTGCCTTATATTTTATATTTTTGTTTTGAAATTTTTATACAGCATTGGAAGTGCCGATTGGACCAGTTAAACCCCCCCCCCCCCACCTCCCCTATAATTCAGCTTATGGGCGCCAATGGCCCTAGGCTTTTACCGACCTGCTAAAGAAGATTGAGAATTATCGTATTAGACGTTCAAGATTAGGAGAGGGGTATACTGCACTAGTCGAGATACCATTACAAAAGATTTTATTATGGTTCAAAGTTTAAGTATCCCAACAACTGAAAGTTATTATTTTCAGCTCATTCATTGGCAATTTTTTGTATGTTGCCTGTAATAAATCAGCAGTTGCTGAAGGGTTTAAAAGTTATCAGGTTTGGAAAAATTCTAGACGTAAGGCTTTAGGCTATTTTCGAAGAAGTTGAGTTAGGATAATGAAACTTTCAGGAATGAATTCAAACTCTAACCTATGCACTCGGGAAAGTTTTTTCAGGTTCTTACCTTAACTTCTTCCCTATTTCTAAGGCTTAGGAAACTGCTTAAAAGACAGGTACCTATTTTAACTTCAGAAAAATACGTTTGGGGCAGAATCACCTTTCACAATTCTAATGAGTTGAGTTGGATTTTAAGCCATATTAGGATGTTTTTTTTCGATTTAAGAAACTTTTTAATAATTCTTTAAATCCTTACAAATCACGAGTTTGTATAGTTATGAGGTTTAAAAAACTTTCTTTGGGCCTTCCGTGTTCTGTAAATCTATTTCTGAAAGTTATATTTTTATTTCACAAAATTTGCGCAAGTTCATAAAATTTCACTGCCTTTTAGATGGGGAAAGGATGGGGAAGGATAAATCAAAAACATTTCTAGGCCATAGTTTAATTTCTGCAAATATTCCTGAAAGTTTTGTCCACCTAACTCAGCTAATTTCTAAGATAGCAAAAAGCTACTCATCTACAATTTGCTAAGGTTTTTAATATGATTTAAATCAGATGCAACTACGTCCTCGCGGCTTTGTTTTTATTTAAAACTCTGAAATAATGTCAGAAAATTATAATAATTATCCATTACATGCTGTTCTTAAGGTATTTACTATGATAATTATGACCGAAAGCAAGAGATTCAAATTGATTCGTTCAAATTCAGCAGGCTTTCTTCTAAAACTCTTTGCCTGGCTATGATCAACCATAATATTAAGGTATAAAAAATATCTTTTTCGAGGATGCGAAAAAAGATCGTTTATTTGGCAAGTCCATAGTTTATAAATGCAAAATAAAATACAAGCAAAACTAGCCAATCCATCTAAAACTAACTATATTCCAGGAATTCAGCTCAGCTATGCATTTCAGAGAAGCAGTAAAAAAGCAAAAGAACATTATGTCCTAAAAAAAAAACTTTACATTACATAGTTTTTAAAATAAAGTTGTGAATAATACCAACCATAAACTAAATTACTGTCAAGTCTAAAATAAATCATTGTTGAATTTAAAAATAAAGCAGTAGTCTTCAATGTTATCAGACTTACCCCTGGTTGCCATAAACACACAAGATCACATAAATCCCATAATAATCTCTCTCCTCTTCCACCATCTCTCTCTCTCTCTCTCCCCCCTCTCTCTCTGTCTCTGCCTCTCTCTCTCTCTCTCTCTCTCTCTCTCTCTCTCTCTCTCTCTCTCTCTCTCTCTCTCTCTCTCTCTCTCTTTCTCTTACTCTGTTCCTGGCTCAATCTTTTCTCTTTATCTCTTGATGAACAGGTCTTCTCTTTTCCTTTTCAAATTTTTAAACGCTCAGTCACGAGTTTCCCTTCACAGCACTAGTTTGATCAAGTAAGCACAACAGTTTAATTTGATATGTTTTCGTTTATTGAATTTCTTTCAAATGGGTGCATGGAGGAATTGGGCCCGGGAAGCGTCGGATGATTTGCCCCCAACCGGGCACTGCACTCCCTGCCGAGGGCAGAGAATCAGGAGATCAGTACCCGCACTACGCAGACCATTCGTCTGTATTCAAAAATGTTTTGAAGATTGTTTTTTTTTTCAAATGAATGTTATTGCAAAAGTTATCCCTGGGACTTCCTACGCACTAAATGGAATGTAGTTCCAAAATGAATATGTTGAAACACAGAAGTATTATTTGTTGTACTCTTATTTAATTTGTAATTTTTTGTTTATTAAGAGAAGACTGCCAATGAATAAAAATAAATTATCTACAATTTTATAATTAAAATGCTACACAAAAGGATAATTATAAGGATACATAGAAGGATAACATAAAATGAACGCATAATAAGGAAAAGGACATAGTATTCCTTCTTAAATGGAAAGATTTCGCAACTAGAACACATTTTTATGTATGAGTACTTTGTGTTGATTTCAGCACAAGACTTTAGTCATTTGGGTAGAGATGTGCTAAACAATAATATATATGTTCACTCATAGGAACTCATAGTTCATTCATAGGCCACTCATAGGCCACTCTTTAGAGAGTAGGGAACATTTTTATCGTTGGCTATTTGCCAAATGTGCTAGCTATCAGTTTCAAATTTTTTATTTTTTGGTCTTTGACAAGAAAGAGAGCAAGTTTCCAGTCAGATAACCCCCCCCCCCTCCGATTTCCACATGTTTTTTACTACTGCTCTGCCAAGGCTAAAAGGAGTACCAGCTTTTTTAATGGCTATTTCGGTAAAGCCTCCTTTTCATGTATTCATTCATCCTTTTTTCCGTTTCATGTATTCATTCATCCTTTTTTCCATTTCATGTATTCATTCATCCGTTTTTCTATTTCATGTATTCATTCATCCTTTTTTCCATTTCATGTATTCATTCA
>JAQQPU010001830.1:0-61743 GCA_029168905.1 Artemia sp. Kazakhstan ARC1039 | reverse complement strand
GGGGGGCTAGTTGCCCTCCAATCACTTTCGACTATTAAAAAGGGCACTAGCCACTCCAATTTCCAATCGAATGAACCCTTGTCGAAGTTTCTACGACAACTCCTTCGATACGAAAAAAACACACAGATTGTTCCCACACCGTTCTTTACTTGGGCAGCGCTAGCGCGCTGCCTATAATATATTTTAAGAACATAGTTCCAGAAGACCGACCTTCGTTTGGTGAAGTTAAATTTAGACATAAAAACGGTGTCGGATGTCAGGAGCGTCGTCGTCGGGGGGGGGGAAGGTAGATGCCCCCCATATAATTTGGAAAAAAATATTTACCAGCCCATGCGCCTTGACTTTCTGTTTATGAACCCCCCCGGGCCCCCCCCCCCCCCCCCCCCCCCGATTAAAATTCTGCAGATTTGCCCCTGTTGGGTGTGTTCTCACCCTTGGAAAATTCCCCTCCAATGCATACCCTACACCCTGATTTACACAAGAGGAAACTTTGTTTGTGTAATTGCTCTATATTAATTTTTTTAACTAAGATACAAAGGAGGAGGTGTTTTTAAAACCCCAGGGGTCTACTCCCCCCCCCCCCCAATTGGTATCCCTGATAAGTGCAAAGACTGGTAGAACATAGATAACTCTGGGTTGCTTATAATAAATGCCCTGGGGTTTTAAAAACAAACAAACATAGAACCAAACTCAAAATAAAAATCGAGGGGCTAAAAACATTACTTTTCTATAATTCTAAATCAATTGGCTATCTCAGGATTTTCACTCGATGGCATTTTGTCTCTTTTTGAGCCACAAAATAACAGAAAACCCTGCCTTATTGTAACTCGATCGCTTTCATCACCGAAAAAGGCGTTAGAAATTTAGATTTCTGTTCGAGTGAGTGAGGCCTCGTCATATTCTAGAGAGTCTATTTTGGTGTGATCACCCCAAGAAAAAACGAATAAATAAAAATACATCCGTAGCCATCCTTCTCTGGAAAATGGAAATTTTTCACTTTCATGATTGAGAACTTGACACATCTGTTACAGGGTTCACTCATGAGCTAAATTTGAGGGTTTAATTTTCTTAAGATAATTCTTCTCTTCGGGTTTTCCTCCGTTTTCTTAAGTTCTACGAAATTTCTCATACTCATTACTTTTGCTGAGTGACTTTGAACTAAGTAAGTTTTGCATTTTTGGAATCACTATGAAAAGTAGATTTGATTGATGTGTATATTGCTATTATTTTTTGTTTTAGAGTTTTGGTTTGAACACTGACCAAAAACCTCTGGTCCTTGTTGGTATGAATGGAATGTTCATTGTTTTTCGGTAATTACGCTTACAAATGACATAAATATATAATTGGGTCAAAGTAAAAAGCAAGGTTAAGACTTGTTTTAATCAAGAAAGTCTTATGCCAGTTCATTCCTCACTTTTTATATTCATGGTTGCAATCTAGTAGAGCGAACCTCGGCCGATAGTAACCAGAAGTTAAAAATGCTTTTAAAAGACTGCCTAGTGATAACAATTTTCATTTGTAGCTGATTTAGTAATTGTAATTATTATACCTATTAATCTTAATAGTAAAATGTTATTTTGAAAACAAATTTACAGGAGGTTCGAAAAAGAGCCCGAAATATCTCAAAAATGGCGTCGGATCGAAATGAAAAGTACGCCATTGAAATTGCCATTGTCAACAACCCTATATAGGGATCTTACAGGCCCCCACTTTGAACAACAAGGAAGATCACTTTTTTGCACGGATTGTGCTCTTTTTTCCACTTCTTTTAAAAGATTTATGTATAATCCATTTATGTAAATTCGACTTGATAACGTCATCATAAAGTGCAGTATGACACCCAAAGAGTGCACTTTGGGGGCTATTTCTGGGATAGAAAGGCTGGGGAAATGAAAAGGGCACTGTCATAATCTTTATGGTTGAAAACCGCAAGTCTGAGGTTTAGAGTCCGCCTCTTCTATGTTTTCACCTCGCAGCCTACTGTTTCATAGTGAGCCTTTAAAGGGCTTAATTAAATTAAAATATAACTTTTATATCTAATTGCTTTTTTTTATAAATTTGACATGACAAGTCATTATAAACTGCCATATGGGGACCAAAAATGTACTTTGGGTGCCATTTCCGAAATGGAAAGACTGGGAAGAATAAAAAAGGCACTATCATAATCTCTGTTGTTGATAACTCCATAATAAAGTGCCACATGCCACCAAAAATTGAATTTTTCGGTGCAGTTTCGAGGGTAAACATGCTGGGAATCATGAAGTACCATCCAAATCTGCATGATTGTAAACCAATAACTGAAGGTTTATAATCCCTCCTTTTTAAGTTTTATCTCTCAGCCCCTTTAGCAACCTAGTAAAGAGCAAACCAAAGCCCATAGTAACCGAAAGTTTAAACACACGTTTGAAAGAAAGATGTCTAGTGAGAAAATTGTTGTTTAAAGCTGACTCAGAGGTTGTTAATATTGTTTTGATTAATCTCAATAGTAAAAGTCTATGACGAAAAGAAATTTGTGGAAATTAAAAAAAAAAGCCTGACACCCCTCAAAGTTGGTTTTATCCTGAGCGCTTGGAATTGTCTCCTCTTTTTTATCAATAGTTCAACCTCCCTATAGACTTACTTTGGGGTAAAAACTTTGGGTTGATTCAATTGTGCAAAGAAAAGAAAGCTTTGTATCTTCTTCAGACTCCACTTTCAAGCACGTGAATTAAGGCCATAAGTTGTAGTTCACTATTATTAAATTTAGACTTTTTTGCTCACTTCTTTTTTCCGTTTTTATAAACTTTTTTATCAATGGTTTTAGTTCTTCTAAAACGTTCTGTAAAAAGTCTGAGACGTAAAATAACGTAATTATACTTTCTTATGAGGAGCTAAATTTTTCTCATTAATGCAGCAGAAGAATCGCAACCTTAATAACGTAAATTTTTGTAAAGTATATTAACTAAGCGTCTAAAATTTGTCTAGTATCCTTCAGTTTTCTAAAAATCTCTGTATGTTTCATGTAGGACAGTATTTCATAAACAACAGTATTTTTCATCTTCAACTTCTTAAAGATACAGAAGATAATTTGCCCCTTGAACTATTTGTTTATACAAAATTCCAGATTTTCGTAGGGAAAGCCTAAGTGTGATGTGAAGTAAAATCTATATATGTATAATGCCTTATTGTAACGAAAACTCGTAGTACTTCTTTAGTTTCACCCCCTCGAAAAAAAAAATCTTTGTGTAGGCGTATTGTTTTTATTTTTAAAACCTATAAACGAACAATAATTAATTAAAAAATAAACCTTTTTTGATGTGAGTAAAGAGCCAAGATGACACTTAAACGAATTAAAATTATCGCTCAGCAGTTTATGCAACATATATCTGCAATGCTGGTTTAAATAAACTGACTCGTAATGTTTCTCTAAATTTGTATAATTCTGAAAAACTAGTGCTTTACTGAAAGCTGATCTTACTTGATGTTTTGAGAGAATCAAAACTATATACTAAAATTTTCTGATTTTGGTAGACTGTTGGTGGTAGACTATTGAGAGCCTTATGAATTAATATATATATTTTTTTATGGTACTTATTTTATATCCCTAATCAGAGTTTGTAAGTAACGAAATAGATCATGCCACATTAAGTTACGTATTCTGCCATTTTGTGTTGGATAACAACATTTTAGGACCAAAAAGGCCAATTGGCATCGACGAAAAAATGAAACGATCTATCAGTTGATAATTGTCTAAAACTCATATTATTTTCCAAATTTTTAGCTAACTCTTTGTTTTGCATGGATATGTTCTCATGCAGTAAGGTTGAAGTTTTTATTAGGACGATGCAACGGAATAAACGATTAAAATAATTTTGACTGTGTAAAAGTTAAGAACCATTAAAATTTGAAAAGATCAAATATTACCAAATATTTAAGGGAGCTGCCGCCTGCTCAACCCTTACTGGAGTGCAATAGAATATAATGCTCCCTGCTGTGTTAAAGAAATAGTTTGTAATAAAAAGTTAAAATTCAATGGGCAACAGATTCAGATATCAACAAACCTGACTATAATGCTGCTTCGGCATGACTGTTTGACGATCGGAAACAGGTCCAACTTGTTTTCCAAACATTGTCTTTTTTCATTAATTACATAATGATTTGATTTGTTTGAGCTGTAAATTTTTTAAAAGTAAACATTCAATCATATCCTGTTATGCTTCATGGGAGTCGAGGGGATGACACAACCCCTATGAATTGGTTAATTGTTGCCCCTCTTCAGTTTTTAGCTTAAGTTCTGAATTCACTCTGACACTTCTTGCAAAGTTTCAATTGGAGAAAATTCAGTATTTCTAGTTATCTGTGGAATTAGGCTAATAAAATTGTATAGAATTATCCTAAATCCTAATTGCCAGCGATAAGGAAATGAACCAGTCCATAAAAATTTATTTTTGGACAGATCTATGAAACACTAATTTGAAAAATGAGCACCCCATGTCTTACACGATATTACAAAGTTAGATCGAACGAAGTTAGGCAGCTGAAACTCAGAAAGTAGGTACGTGAGGTGGGTAGCATTATCGATACTTTTATTACTTATTCTTTTATTTCAAGTGGCTGCGAATTCTGAAGTTACAACATTGTTCAAGGATGTATCCAGGATTTTTTTTCGAATGTGGGGGGGGGGCTATTGTTCCGGGGAGAGGAAGTTAAAAAGAACTTAAAAAAAAAACATCAAAAATTTGTTTATATGCATTTGTGCTACGTTTTTACGGTTTAGACAAAAATTTTGGGGGAAGGGGTACAAACCCGGTAACAGCCTTCTCCGGTTACGGTCTTGACATTGTTTAAATGAAATCTAAAAAATAAGCATATTTTTGGGGAACTCGTCTTTCAGGTAGTAAGTGCTAAAATTGGTTGGTAAAACTCAGGATTTACGAATATTCAGGCTTTTAGAGCAACATACTGTAGAGCAAAACTGCATGTGTTGAAATATAATCAAAAAAATACATGTACACGTCAGTGTTTGATGTTAGCAGGGTAATAAATATTAAACTATGTTCATTTTCTTTTGCGTTAGTCATTTATTAACTGGACAGAAAAAAAAGAATATTACCATATTTTCTTTTTTAGTGGCAAATAGTTTGTGACCTAAACTTTTATCCCACGTTGGCGTTGGTCATTTTTGGTGCAAGTGGTCTTATTGGAAACTGGATATTCGGATATATACAAGACGGGTCAGCATTTATATATTCTACTCAGTTATCCAATAATTATCTTTTGTTTTGATTATCTTCAAAACTTTTCACCCTTAGAGTTGATTTTTTATCCTTGAGTTCACAGCTTTGAATTTGAATAAAAAAAAGAGGCCCTTTCTGGCCTCCTGAGCACCAAAGGGCTGATCCTTTTTGCAAATCTTCCTTTTATCTATATCTTTTAAGGAGTTTCGTATTTAACATGAAATGAAAATAGATAATAACGGGCACTACTTCTTATGAATTATAAACGAAGAGAGAAATGTGGTCCATGAATCTATCGAAGGAATTTCAATAATTTTTAGCCATTAATACTTAACATTTAGCTTTATTACTAAAGTAAGTAATATCTTGTCTTATAAATGAAGAGAAAATAATATCAAAATGAATTCAGTGGGAGTGGTAGATGACTTAAATAAAGTGCCATTTGGAAAATACATATGTTTGGCATAAATTCTCGTATAACGTAATGCTTGGGACGTGCGAGTCAATCGCTCTTCATGGAATTTGATACACAAAATACTAATATAAAGGCACGGGTTCTCATAGGTGGGGGGGGGGCAGAGGGGGCGCAATCCCCCCTGGCCGAATGACACTGCCTTATATGTTTTGTTTTGTTTTGAGATCTCTGTTATACAACTGAACCCCGGCTCCGTGCCAATAAGGGAAGGTTGGTGGGGGGGGGGCGAAAAATAGCAGCAGCGGCGCACCGCTGACGTGATCATTGTTGACCACAAATTTTTTGTTTTGATCAGTCTTTCTCAAATCCCAGCTTTAATTTACATCAGATTTTGGTCTTTTCACGATTTAGAAACTTTGCGAGTCGCTGCCTGGACGCTAGTCTTCTTCGTTGTTCATCAAGAGAAGTAGAAACCTGGTAGAAACGAAATGGCTGTGGTATTTCAGAACCCTTGTGCAATAGGTGAAATTCATAACAGCTATGTATTCTTAACAAAGTTAATTATCAAAATTAGTCGTATTTTTTTCATCGAACAACCGTCATCATCAAGAAGAACTGTCACCATTTACATCACAGCTGGGTTGGTAGGAAAATCTTTCCTCTTAGCTTTTATACTATCAAACATCCAGAAGGGATTTGGAAGGTAATTCCCTTTCAATCCAAGCGGTTTTAATAATAAATATCTGTGCTCTAAAATACAGACCAACCAAATGTTTTTTTAGCCCATGAAGGTGGTGGCAAATTGCCTTGCTCATTAGAGGTTCTAATTCCAACCCCATCCCTGCCTGCACTGCCATCCTCTAACCCAATGCTTTCAGTATGCCCGATGTCGCAGGTACGGTATTTTGATGACCTGGATGCATAAACTATCTTTTTATTTAGCCTTAACCTTTTTTTTAAATTCGTAATTCAACGTTCACTCCCCCGTGGACATTCCCTGAAACTTTCAACTTAATACTTTAAGCCCCTCGTGCGCTATTACAAATACGCTATTTTGTAGACACTGCAAATTCTAGCTACTTAACCGTTCGTAAATTACAAGAGCTAAGTCCCATAAGAGCATATGGTGCAAACACGTTAATTTTGCCTGGATGGGAGGCCAAAATTGCCCAACCCCTTACCCTCCCCCTCTCTAATTTAAAATTTCTCTTGCCCCGCCCTTCCCCCTTTCTTTGTCTAACAGCCCCTGAAAGTTTCTACTCCATCCCCCAAGCCGTCCTCGAGATATTGTAGACGTACTATTTCGATGACCTGGATACACATGGCGTCTTTTGATTTATCTCTCCTCCTCAAGTCAAATTTTAAAATCTACATGGCCCTCCCCCTCCTCTCTCCCCAGTGCTCTCTCAAATTAAAAACCCGATCCCTTTAGTCATTCTCGAGATATTGTAAATAGGAATAATTTGAAAAATCAGGTTCACATGCGTTTTTTGAGCTACTTAGGTATGCGTGTTGTTTCCAGAGTATGCTCTTGGGAAGCTCTGGAAATTTCGGCATAATCAAGTGATCCGTATGAGTTTGTTTAAAATGCAACTAATCAGAAATAAAAAGTTATGTGGGACAGTTCCGGGCCCCTAATAGCGACCCCCATACTCTCACCAAAATGTATGATTTTCTTGGGCCAGAAAACGCTCTGTAGTCTTCGAGCTAACTGGACATCCAGAATCAGATATGCTCCCTTTTCCAATATAAAACCTATGTGTAAGCCATGGACATTTTGTACAATTTGCGCACTTTGCCCCGAGGGGTTGTGGGGTCATGCCATTCCTTGAGGCAAATTTGGTGAAAATTTTGACTATTTAAAACAAATGGCTATCTAAAAAATTTTATCGGATGTCTAGGGAGGTTGTGGGGAGGGGTAGTGAAAAGGGTTATGGGACGGGAGGGGGACTGGTTGCAGTTCTCCAATCATTTCTGAATTTTGAAAAGGGGACTCGAGCTTTTAATTTTCGATTGAATGATTCCCTCCAAAGTTTGTACGACCATATCTTCCATATAAACTGGTAGGGGAAAAAATGCGTGGAAGCCACTTCGCTCTTTACTTAGGCAGCGCAGCATGCCAATCATATGTTGTTATTGGTTAGAGCTTACTCACGAAAAGAACTCTCCCTATACCTTGCTTAAAAAAATGGAACGACTAATGACCTTATTCATGCACTCAGAAAAAGTAAGAGGCGAGTATCTTAGAGTCTGGAGCTTCCGCCTTGCACAGCTACCCTACTGAAGCTCCACATGCCAGGCTACCAACCTATGTTTAGCGGACCAGAGTGACGTCTGTTAGCGGACCGCATCTGTAGCGACGTCTCCTTGAGAATTAGTCCATATTTCTATGATTGGTTTTGGTGAATCTAAATGTTTCTGCTTAATTATTTTGCCGAGTTCCCTTTTAAGAGAACAGAGGACAGGGTCAGTATTGTGTAAAAAAAAAAAAATAGGCGAGGAATTTTGTTTTTAGACTTTTCTCAATTTTCCATCAGAATTGATTAATTTTTTTACGATAGAAATGTTTAATTGCCAGAAACTGAATCGGTGCTGCGTATATTTGGCATGCTATGCTTAAAAAACTTCGAAAAAAAAAATTAATCTTCCACCTGAGCGCGCCAACTATTGGATATCCAAAGTGGAGAATTTAGTTTTGGTTTTTAAAAATGGTTAAGTACAATTTTAAACTGAGATGCTTTAAATTAAAGCAGCATCTGGGAAATATTAACCCTCCACTATGGCTAGCTTATTATACTTTCGAATTTAATTCTCCTGAGTTTCATGCTAATATAACAGAAGACAAGATGCTTATAACACATTTTTTTTTTGTATTTCAGTATCGGTCGACGGCCTGCCTTTTTTATCTACTTGGTAATTCAATCCGTTTTTGGCATTTTGACCGCAATAGCTCCAGAATTCTGGTCTTGGGTCATTTTTCGTGTTGGTGTGGGCTTTACCGTACCAGCAATTATGGGAACACCTTTCGTTTTAGGTAAGTCCATCCATTTGTCTTAGGTAAGGTGCTTTCGCACCGCTAAGTCGAGCCTTTGATAGTGCCTAATGTTTCTTTGTTTAGTATTTTACATTGCTATTCTGCGTATGGTATTCTTGTGCCCTCATGGCAAATCTAATGTGTAATTTTTTTGTATAATTAGTATATGAAAATACACTCGGATGTTTAATTTGTGTTATTTTTCATATTTTTTGGCTTTATTATGCTAGTTGATTATAACCGATAATATGAAATGAGTACAATATATGTGAGCTCTTCAGAGGCCAAATCGATTAAAAAAGACCGTTGGAACCCAAAAAGCAATCAGTATTCTTTGGTGCTTATTTCGCATTTTTATTGTTATTTACCCTTTTGCATGGCCTTTTTGGCGGAATATAAGGGCGCTCCCTAAGAATAAGAAATACATTTTATTTGCATTGTTGACTGTCAAAAATTATAATTAATGCCAGAAATCATAAAACCTAAACTGTCTGTGGTGTCTGAAATAATTCTTCTAGTTTAGGCCATTTCTTGGATAGGCCATTTCTAGGATAGGCCGTTTAATGCTTTCATTTAACTTCATCCGTTGAGAGGATCAAGGGTTAAATCTTCCGAAAATTTTAAACCCGATTACAAATATGACATTCATCATATGTAAGCAGATATAGTTTTATGTATTTTGACGGAAAGGTAGACGTGGTCTCGCTATCAATCTGTAGGCTACAAGCGCTATTGTTAGACCTGTGTTATTGTAAAATGGGAAATGACTGATTTTCAGTCCTAAAAGGATTAAAAAGAGTAAAATAAAAATTAATTAATAAAACTACTGGAACATTGCTTTTTATCCAAATGCGATAAAAAGTAACTACATTTTTTTTCTGCTGCCCAAAAAAATGGACAATTGTTTAAGACTAAAAACGAAAGTATAAAGTATTCATGATATATTTTCCAATTATTTAAGAACGACTTTCTGTGTCTTGGCGCCCCAGCGCTTTCTTTTCAGTCTTTAAAAAATTATTCCGAATGAAAAGGGGAAAATTTTTGTTGTTTCTTTTTTAAAGAGAGATGCTATAAACGAAGTTGTAAGAGAAGAACAGTGCGGTTTTAGAAAAGGTAGAGGATGTGTCGACCAAATTTGTCTCTTAGGTTAATAATTGAGAAGTGCTGGAGTTATCAAACGCCTTTGGTCCTCAGTTTTATAGATTATGAGTAAGCGTTTGATTCTGTTGATATAAGAGCGTTAGTGAAGGTCTTATCCTTGTATGGTATACTGGACAAATACATTAAAGGGAGTAGTGCTATCTACGAGAATAGCACTGCTGCGGTTCTGGTAGGAAATAAGGTTAACAGCTTTTTCCTATTAAATCAGAGGTTTAAGCAAGCTTGTGTTCTATCCCCTTTATATGGATTACTTTATGGACTTTATCTTAAGGAGCACAGGAAAGGCAATGGGAGACCACGGAATCGAATGGGGAGGAAAAAATCTCCTGGACTTAGATTATGCTGAGGATTTAAGCACCCTAGATGGAAGTTTAGTAAAATGAATGAACTAGAGGTTTTGCTAGTTCAGGGTGCTAGAATAGGTTTAAAAATTAATGTTAAGAAGACTGAGTCACTAAGACTAGGAATTAATGAAGATGAAAAGGTGACGTTGAGTAACGACAAGATTGATCAGATGGACAGCTTCAATTACCTTGGTAGCATTATTAGTAAAGACGGTGGGAGCAGTGAAAATGTTAAAAGTAGAATAGCCATGGCTCAGGGTGTTTTTTCACAGTTAAAAAGAAATATTGGAAGAAAATAAGTCTGCAAACCAAGATTAGGATTTTGGAAGCTTCAGTGATGACAGTGGTCAAATATGGCTCTGCAGCATGGGCACTCCGAAAATCGGAAGAAGATTTGCTTGATGTTTTCCAGAGAAATTGCCTACGGATTGTCCTTGGTACCCGGCTTACTGACCGTATTTCAAACAGTAGGCTGTACGAAAAGTGCGGTTCAATCCCGCTTTTTAGGGCTATAATGAGAGGAAGGTTGAGATGGCTGGGGCACGTTCTGCGGATGAAGGATGACAGATTGCCGAAGATTGTCCTTTTCTCCTTTTCGGCCAGCCGTTTAGGGCCAAACGGAAAGCAGGTTGTCCGCGGTTGGGGTGTGAGGATGTCATAAAGAAAGATTTAAAGGAAATGGTAACTTCCTGTAAGGGTGTAAAGGGAGAGGCTTTGAATGGATTGGGAATGGAGGAGGAGCTTCCGTAGCTGTGTTGGCATCATGCGGTTTGGGGCTGCAGTGAGTTGTTAGTAGTAGTAGTTTTTTTTAGATTAAAAATTTGCTCTAAATTTTTCTTGCTTACCAATTTCTTCTTAGTAAAAAATTGACTCTTAAAAGTCCATATAAATGCTAGTATCATATATTTATTCAAACGTAGCTGAATTTTTCTTTTTGGAGGCCTAGTATCCCATTTAATTTTATGATTTCACGTCGAGGTTAATGCTTTTCTTTTAGGATAGTTAACTTTTAGTTCTTAAATGTGACATAATATATCCCAAAATAGTCGAAGCACAAGCTATAGCTAGTTCTATCAGATTTGATAATCAAAGAAATAACAAAAGCATAAAGTTTTCCCATTAAAAATCTTAAAAAAAAACACTTATTGATGTGCAAAAGAAAAAATATGTTAAATTCTATATCAGCTGCAGAGGGTTATATGAATCTCGTTAGGAAAGCTAGTAATACACCTAAAAACACATAATTAGCCCTAACACAAATAATATCTCTATAGATATAATATGTTTTCTATATCCCTATAAAAACACATTTATTATTTAGGAACCATTATCAAATAAAGGAAGATAAACTATTAGGGGAAAAAAGACTGAGTCTCCGCAGCTTTAATACAATCTTGATAGTTATTCCAGATCTTAAGACCCATGTTTTTTTATTAACTTTGTGTGTTAGCACATAAAGATTATCATTCACGTAACTGGTTTTTCTAAAACACACCTTAGCCTTTAAACGCTTGCTGCAAGCAAAAGCCTGTATATCAATATTCTATATTGTGCTAGTAAACGTAAATAAAAAAACTATGTTTAAATTTTGAATCTTCTGACTAAGGCATTGTGCATTTAAATTTTTGCTTTTAGCTATTGAATTAGTGGGACCCTCATGGAGAACACATGTTACTTTGCTGGCCAATGTCGTCTATTCAATATGTCTTGTTCTTCTTTCCTTTGTTGTTTGGTCAGTTCGGGACTGGCGTTATATGTCCTTAACTACTTGCTTGCCTTTTTTCATCTTCTTCTCATATTGGTGGTAAGCTCATTTTTCTCAATTAATTTTCAGTGTGGTTTGTAAGTAGCCTTCCCAGAGCCTTTTTGTCAAATCTGAGCATTGTAAGGAAATAAAACACAAAAATAGATTTAATTCACCTGGGCAGTATCAAGTGTTGCAGCAACCAGTGGTTCCTTAAAAAAAAATTATGAAATGCTCCTTAGATAGTCTCAAAATTAGTTGTTCCTGCTTAAAATTAACTGTATTCTCTATTTACTGACGCTCAATCAAATTGTGTTACTTTTTGGATGGAGGAAATTTTTGGATGGGTGGTTGGAGGGACCATGGCACACGTTTTGCCGGCGATTCTACTGACTGGGAATCTTTGTATAAGCCTAGTTCAAACAATGGACTAAATGTCTACCTTTTCATAAAATTTGCAAAGGTAGGGAGATGCAGGAATTCACCCTGGGAGGGCTTGATGCCGCTACCACCTCCATTCCCAATTTCAGAATCAGAATCATTTATTAATATAAAAGCTTTCGTAGTCAGGGTTTAAATCCCGGCAAATTATTTACAAAGTAAACAAAGACAAAAAAAAAATTAATACACATGTCACTTATTGTAGACAGAAACATAAAAAGGCACAAACGAATTGCTGAAGCGATTAGTGCGACACTTGGGCTGGGCTAGCTTTGTTGCTTTTGATCTTGTAGTTACTTTATTTGTCAGCATTGGGGGTAATATATTTCTGTGTTCATCACTTGTCAGAAGAAACTGCCCAAATTTACAGATAAGTTGAAAACGGCGATCGTGGAGTGACGGCAAATTTAGTTGAGACAGTGCTGATTCGTGATCGGTGTACAGATCAGACAGTATGGCCTTCACCGCTCTTTTCTGGACTGATTCGAGTACTTCGCTCATATAGGCAGTGTTCTGAACCTGTGGACCCCATACAGGGCACGCATACTCTAATATCGGGCGAATATATGTCAGGTAGGCTGTTTTCAATTGCGGCACTGAAAAACCAAATCTTCGCATCAGTAAAAGGGTACGCATGGCACAGTTCGCCTTTTTCACTACCTCTTGGACGTGGAGGCTAAACGAACAGTCAACGCTGAACGTAACACCGAGAATAACTGCCGACGATACGCTTTGGTATGGTGGAGGGGGGCACTGAAAATTCCTTTTGAGAGGGTTAAATCGAAGAATTTTGGTTTTCGTTTCGTTGATTTGGAGGCTGTTTTCAGAACACTGGTCTCTAAAGTTGTCGATAAATGATTCACTGAACTGGGGAACGGTTTGAGACTTCTCAATGAGGTATTTTAAGAGGGTGGAAAGGTCATCTACGAATTTGAACCGTTTGTCAAAATCTGCAAGGACGAAGTTGATCACTGCCAAGAACAACAAGGCAGCGAGTTTAGTGCCTTGTGGGGCACCACACGTAAGCTCAGACCAATCCGAATCAGAATCACCCGGGTAGAGACCATATACACTCTGTAGTCGGTCGCGTAAGAAATCTATTATTAATAAGAGAATATGTCTGCAAGCTCCCATAACCTTCAGATTGTTCACTGCAGTATAATGGCGTATCAAGTCGAAGGCTTTTCTATAGTCGGCTAGGAGGAGATCTACAATTGTGCCTCCTTGGTCAAGCCATTCAACAATAAGGTGATACAGACGCACAAGATAAACAGTTGTACTACTACCTTTCAAGCACCCGTACTGGTATGGATCAAGAGAGCCCTGGACTTGTGACATAAGTTCACGATATATAAATGATTCCGCTACTTTAGAGAGGTTCGGAACTATCGAAATTGGGCGGAGTTGGTCGCAAGATTTCGGGTTTTTCACTTTTGGAATGACGCGCACATAAGCTCTCTTCCAAACACTGGGGAACGCTTGTTCGCGAAAACACTGGTTAATAATAGAGCTGAGTGGCTTTGCGAGAAAGATGGAGAACTCGCGTAACAACTTGACAGGGAGTTCACCAGGGTAAGACGCACAGTTTACTGTCAGTTTCTGAAGTTCCTTAAAGACGGCATATTCAGATACTTCACATATCTCATCAGTCTCGGTGTCAGCAATGATACTCTCAATTTCTGAGTTTGTGATTGATGGGTATGTGGTGCATATGCCGGAGAAAAAATTGTTCACTTCAGTAGCTGATGTCAGTGTGCCGTCATCTTTGAGTAGTCTCAGGTCCTTTGGCGTTGATTTCCCTGCAAGGGTTTTGACTGAGGAGTGCCATTTGTGAGGGTCAGTGTACAGTAATGGCGTTATTTTCTCTTTTACATACTGTCTTTGGGCTAGTCTGTTTAACTTCACAATTCTGTTACGCAAACTGGCTGCAGCCGCTTGATCTCCAGCTTTGTGGAGACTACAGCGAGTTTTTATCATCTGCTTGAGTTCGCGGGTGATCCATGGTTTGTCAGTGTCACAAACTGTAATAACTTTTATTGGAAAAAAATCGTGGAACTTTTCCAACAGAAGGCTGTTCAGCTTGCTGACTTTGACATTAATGTCGGCCTCTGCACAAATGTCCTCAAAATCGTAAGTACCAATCCAGCGACCGAATTGAGCTATTGAAGACATTGTGATGGGCCGAATTGTGGTTTTTGTTCGTTTCGGTCGTGGGATACTTGCTTGTGCTTCCCAGAAAATTATAAAATGGTCAGAATTCTGAAGGGGACCTAGAGATCGGGGAGCGTTATAAAGATCTGCCAAGTTCGTAAAGATCATGTCAAGAGTACTGCCACTTTGGTGAGTCGGAATGTTCACTACTTGTTTCATATCCAAAACGTTTGAGACCCACTGACGATTGGTCTGATTGAAATCGCCAGCAATCACAAACGCAGGGGAAGTGTACTTGTGGCACATTCTGTCGACGAACACTTGTATGTGCTCAATAAGTTCTTTTCTGTTCCCAGCGCTTTCTGGATAGTACACTGACGCAACTATTAAGCAGGAGAATCTTCGTGACAGATGCGCCGGTCTGCACTCCACCCACACAATCTCATGGCTCGAATCATTGGGGCTACTTAACAGTTTTGATGGTAGGTCGTCACGTATATAAAGTCCTACGCCACCTCCGCGACGGTCAATGCCTCGGTCACGTCGAGTGTTGAGGTAGTTTCTGTAACCTTTAATCCGTGCAGTCTCCTCAGTTATGTCCCAACACTCGCTGATAATTGCAATGGGTACGTTATTCTGCTTAATTAACACTTCCAGCTCGTCCATTTTATTGTTCAAAGATCGAGCGTTACACATTAGCATATTCGGAAGTTTGTATTTTGCTGAGAATCGCTCCGGACGCAAATTTGGAGTAGGTTCCGAAGCACTGCAGTTAACATTCTCTATAAACCAGGGAACAAGTAGGGGTGGAGTATCGTGAGGAGGAGCGCAACGGATTACGACTAGGTTACTCGTCCTCGTCAGCCGGTCCTTTGTCTTTCTCCTGCGGGAGATATGCACCGGGATTCTCATTTGGCGTTTCCTTTTTCCTCCTCGTTTGCCACGGTGGGTTCGCTTATTCAAGCAGTCCGATAAGTGAGAGCACTCTGGTGGCTCTAAGTAGCGAGCTATCTCAGTGCGCACTGGTGGTTTCTTTAAGAGTCCAAATAGCCACAAGTTACAAAAGGTAGATGGTGCCACTGATAAATCCGGTGATTGAATCTTCATTAGGGCCGGTTTTTCGTATTTAATTTGCATGATGATTGCACTAAACAAAGTCAGGAACAGCAAGTCTTAGGTTACTTTCACTATCACAGCAGGAATCCGGATAAAAATAGCACTGGACTAGCTAAACTAAGAAGTCGGAGGCAGCTTTTTCAAAGCGCTCTCACCGCCATCTACGTCAAGGAAACATCAGAGAAATATCAGGAGCAAGAGATCACCGGGAGCAAGGGAAGCGTCGAGACCTGCTCACCTGTTCCCTGCAATTTAAGGCTAATTAACCGGCAGGTACCAATACGGCGCTTCCGGCAGGTTCTCTCCCCTCTTCTGCTTGGTCCCAAGCGATCCACGCAGTCCACAGGACTTCACTAATTCAGAAGAAACATAAACATATACACACGCCGATTTTAACCTTTTTTTCGCGCCCGAAAACCAAACTCACAAACAAGAATGGCAACGCTGCGCGGCCAAAAATCACGCAATCAGCGCGTGCGCATCCAATAGACACACCTGGTTCCTAGTATATGGCTCTTCTTAACTGGAAAAAAATATTCACTTACTTGGAAAGTCACAATTATAAATCTGGTTTCAAAAATTATCCCAAAAAAATATCCAAATCTTATTCAAAACTATTGATATGACAAAATATATTTTCCTTAGTTATTTCACCCATGGTTGCCACTTCTGATTCCAATTTTCTTGAACATATAGGCACTTATTATTCAAGTTATCGAATAAAATTTGGGTGCCTCCCCGAATTTTTATTATTACGCTCCCTCCAAAAAATCCTTTGCACGTGCCTAGAGGGATGGTTGGTTTCTCAGTGACCAAGAGTCCACTTTGGTCCTACAATGAAAAGTATTCCAGTTTATTTCCAGTATGATTTCCAGTTTAAACAAAGTCCAACATGTCTACTTGTCTCCAAAAAAGATTGTATGCTACTGAGGGCAGGACGTTTGTTCGAGGATCTTCTGACCCACTTTGCTCTTTTAATCATGTATAGCCCGTTTTTACACCAAGTCAGGATTTAATTGCTTTTTGTACAAATTCATGACTAAGCTCATTTTTATACCATCTGATTTATTTTTCCAAAATGTACCTTAAAAATAGAGTTAATAACCCCACGAATTCTTAGAACAGATTATTTTAAGAAAAAAATTTGTAAATAGTTGAAGCACTAATATCATATAATTTGATCAACTGCTTATCCGTGCTAGAAAAAAAAGTCTATTTGTCTTGGTTCAAAAATTAATATTTTCGGCCTGGGGAAGGTTCCCTAGGCCAATTTCTAAAATTACTAGGAAGAAAGAAGCAAAGATTAATCTCCAGTTTAATTAACAATAAGAGAATTTAAGTTTGGGAGTCTCTTGTGATACCATTCTTCAGCTTTAGTGCTGGACTTAGAAAATGAAATAACGTATCAGTTGCAATCACTAGCAGATAAGAGTAGATATCATCTCTTTCGGACCTAGGAGAAAGCGCTTCCTTTTACGATCTTTAAAACATTTTATTTTTTATATAAAAGGATATTTTGGTGATGGGCTCAAGAAACGTCGCACGTCTTAAATATTTTTAGGTTTTATCTTCGGTTTGAAACTCATACCTGCCTTATTAGAAAAAGCTTTCTATTCGAAAGCAGAATGAAGACTCCGAAAAACAAAAGCTTGGTGGAACAACTTTAGATAGTTATTTTCTACCATATAAAACTCCGCTGTATCTCGCAGACTGTAGGCTTTGGGTCAAGGACAACCGAAAGCCGTTTCTTTTTGCGTCAGACAAGAATAATGTGTGGCTTTCCAAAATATAATGTTATTCTCATCAATCCAGGTGGAGATCCTTACTTTTATAAAAACTGCATAGGCTAGACCCCCACCCGTCACTCTCGACATAAACCAAAATTGGCCGCATAAAAAAGAAGAAAAGAACGAATCCTAAGTGTTGTTCCTGCAGTGCAAAAAAAACCTGAAATGGATAGCAGTGAACTGAATAAAAACCTGAAAAAACAATACTACAAAAAATAAATCCGGAATTCTCCATCTCTTTCAAATAAACCTTGCTTTGCGATGCGTATTGATGACCTATTCTTTGACGAACTGGGTTAGATGTTGTACAAATTATAGAAAAATTCAAAAGAGTTTCAATCTACTGATCGTATGGAGCTTCTAGAAAAAGAGGCTTTTAAATTTAATTGGTATTTTTTTCTTAGGGGATTGTGAATTAACATATTATGTATTTTCGTCGTTTTTTCTTGGCAGAGGCATATTCATGCAAGCTATTTTTTTATTTGTTCTTCTTTGTTGCTAGTTGATTGGGTTTTCGTTGGTGTTTTTTTCCTCTCTGAATAAACTAATCTCTCTCCGTCTTCTTTCTGAATTTTACGCTAAAAAAGCTAAATAATGAAGCTATTAGAAGTAAACAACAATTTTCGTTGATAAATCTAGTTGGAAGTAAAATAACTGTTCTATTTTTTCTTGCTGCTGCTACCCTTTTGGGTTACCCATTTTGGGTACCCTTATTTGGGCTACCCTTTTTTAATTTATCTGCAAGTTTAATGTATCTGCAAGCTGCTGTTGTGCAAGTAGCCGGCAAGTTTCGACAGGCTACAGCTACTCAACCCTTTGTAACTTGAACGGTAGTGACGAATGCATGCTTCTAATTCCACTCTCGACTTTCAAAATTTGGGGACAAGTCTCAAAATTCAGACGAAAATATGGGAATCCAAATTGACCTTAGCTTCGTTTTAGGCTCCAGCACAGGTTGGATCACCGCAGTGAATCCAGCGTTTTACAAAAGAGCCAAAGCACGCTTTTTGCTGAATTTGTGGTAAAAATTTCAAAATTGATTTCAAAGTAAAAATAATTGCTGAAATATACTCTGATAATCTATTGCTTTAGCTTTTATTACATTATCTGGTTACTTTATTCTTTTAGCCTGAAAACGATGCTTTTATGTCTCTTAGTTTCAGAAAGATGGCAAAAATAAAGTATACAATGGCGATGATCGCATACAGAGCAACAAGATCTGCAATAATTCCTCCGAATTAGTGAATGTTCTTCGGCAAGCGGACATGAACTTTCATTAGGAAAGACTGCCATATTTAGATAGAGGATTCAATGGTGAACAGAGATAAAATCACCAGATATTTGGTTTATTATCACATAAAATGAAACTATGAAAATTACTTCAGAATTTTTTTTTTTTTTTTTTGCGTGCCAAGATCAAAATGGGAATTACAATTTGAAAAACGACAAATAACCAGAAAACTAGAAAAGTGTAGCAAAATTGGTGAACCATAAAGTTGGAGGTCTGGAGATAATCGCAGCTGCTTCTTTGACAGTTGCATTAGCCTTTACACATTACAACAATTTTTTCCATTTCCCTGTTCATGACAAGAGAGGAGGAACCCACATCCAATCGCTTCATTCTCAATTTCGTTTGCATAATAGATACCACTAATATTGTCGCTATAGAGTTTCGTTGGTTTTCACGTCATTGAGAGCACTTTACAATCGTTCTGTTGTCACATTTGAAAATGGTTGTGCATAATGTAGTCCAAAACTTTTCTCAGATTTTCAAATATCGGCTTTCCGCAAGGGTAAGTATGTTTCAGAATAAATTTCCAGCAGTCTTCAACAGTTACCATTTCAATATCAGCGTCTTTCAACAAAACTATACTTTGCTTCCGCCACTTCCTATCATTTAAAGCCTTATTCAATGACGGCAATTCTCGTGATCTTAGAAAACCTGCTAGGTTGGCGGGATTCAAATTTCGTGCATTGACAGGTTCGAACACTCTTATGTACTCCTAGAATCGGAATCAAAAGAAAAGCGGTTTTGTATTTGAAGTATAACCTCTTTGTAAAAGTCTCTAGCTGTAATGTAGAGCTTTTTAAATTCCGACTGCGAGATATCCAGATTCGAACTCACTAAGTATGCCAGTTCATCATGCGCTGAGTATCCTAGATAAACCATCTGAATGCCTAGATATTGGGTCTCGTCCGTCACGTCAAGAAAGAGTAAATTTATGCATTTTTAGACGGAGGGTTTGTGCATGAAGTTTATGACAAGCATTGCAATAAGCTTTAGCGCTTCTTACTCTAATCTGTGGCAAATAGGTGAATGCAACTGCAACAGAATATTGAAATCATTCAGTAGGCCAATAGCATAGTCAATAAACATTATAAGTACCTTCATAAAAGGGTTTTGATTGCACGGAGGATAAGTTCATTTGCATGAGTAGGGTCATCGATGTTATAGCTTGTGAAATACAGAGATAGTGCATTCTACTGGTCAAGTATTCTTCACACGCAAGTGTGGTGGGACAGCCAACAAATTTGTCAAGGGGCTAAAATTTTGTGGATTAGAGTATTAGAAAAAAGTTAGAATTCTTTCAAAACTGTGATCCGTTTTGCGCTCATTTAAAAGTGATTATACACCTGACGACATAAGTCTTCAAAATTTTACAAGCATACAACGCACATAGATGGTTGGACCGGCAACTGCACTTAACAACTACAACCCATGGGTGATTGTCACTGATCCCCTTTGCCACAGAACTGTTACACTCCATCATTAAATTTATGGTGTCGGAACAGAAGCCCAGTTTCGTATCAGGACATTTTTGTCAAGGACTTCCAACGGTTCTTTCAACTTTGAAAATTTTCAAATATTTCAGAATCGAACAAAATACCCCAAGAAAACTAAATTTAAATGCATAATCCAGTTGTCACAATCCTCTTTTCGTCAGTGTTTCTGTCCAACTGAACAAAATCAATACGTTCAAATAAAAATTATTTACCACGACTCATGAGTAAATCTTGATGCATTTGATGAAATGATATAATCTTATGAACATGGTGATTTTACCAACATACGAAGAATTGTCTATACTTCAATGATATCTGTCTGGTTTTTCAGGAGTAGTAAATCAGTGAGACAAAAACTTTGGAAGGTAGTGGAAAAATTATGGCAAGTAAAGTAAAAACAATGTTCACTAGGGGTGTATAGTCACTAGTGACAAATCACTAGGGGTGGCAACCCTGATCGAAAGGTGATTTTCGGGGGTTCGAGGAACCGACTTAGTTTTTCAGTGAAACACAGAGATTTTCTGGAAAATCCCCTAAAATCCGGGGATAGTGGAAGCACTGGTTTCTATAGGTTTTTCTTTTATCGAGCTCTGAATTGTGCTCTTCCCACCTTCTTCTGCAGGGAAAGTCGTAAATAGTTGATGAAGCACAACGTAACATAAATTATACGGGGAATTTCTGTAATTAGCAGACTGCTACAGCGGCTGGCAAAGTGTATGTGTGGCGCACGCATAAAAAACAAATTTTTAAGCTAATTCTGTGTACATCACACAATTAAAAATGAAGAGGTACCATTTTTTCTTAATTTTTTGTTTTAAGTTAAGGTTAATTTGATGTTAAATCACAGAACCTTGGGGCCGATCTGCGACACCATGTCCAATGTATTCAGTGAAGCTATATGTCTTTTTTTAATGCTCTTGACTGAAGAAAAATAACTATTTCGCAGGATCATGCCAGAATCTCCAAGGTGGCTGATTGCCCGTAATAGGGTGGAAGAAGCCGAAGTAATTATTAGAAGAATGGCTAAGTGGAATAAAAAGGACCTATCATTTGAATTCTATGAAAAGCTTAGACAGAAGGTAAGTTATGGAAAGCGTGACTTTTATCTATAATTCACATTGTTTAAGTAAAGTTGTGCTATCAAAGTTATAAGGCAAAGTTAAGGCTAAAATAAGCAGAAATAAGCATATATATAAAATTCCAAACTTCAAATGCGCAGAAATTATCATAAGTGACTATGTGATTTCTCCTACCCTAGAAAAAGAAAAAAGAATTCTTGATCTCTAATTTGTTTTCTTGCCTAACACATATATAGATAACATGTTGTTTGTCAAAAACCTCAATTGTCATGTTTTATTTTTCTTTTATTTATTTTTCAGTGCAGTATTTGATTCTTTTGATCGAGATTCTCTATGGAACATCCTTTCTAATACTGGCCTCCTGTCAAAATGTGCCCGCCTACTCAGGGCTATGCATCAAGAGACTGAGAGGTGTATGCAAATGAACGGCAGACGCAGCAAGTTCTTTCCAGTAAGAACGGCAGTCAGGCAAGATTACTCAGTTGCTCTTGAGCTATTTAAATGTATTATTGATCATGTTATGACTTGCATGACCTGGAAGCTGAACTTTGGACAAGTACGTGGATAGAGTCGTCACTGATAATAACTTTGCTGATGACATAGCACTAGTCACCAACTCCAAGTCACAGCTACTCGTGGCTCTGAAAACGCTTCTGGAACAAGCTACCAGGACCAGACTATCCATTAACTGGAAGAAGACGAAAGTAATTTTAGTTCAGCCAAAGTCTGACGCCGACAATTCTAATTACTTGGTAGCCGGGAATCAAATCCAAGGGTTTGACCTTTTCAGTTATCTTGATTCTATCATATCGTCTGACGACCGCTTTGACCATGAAGTTGCTGCCCGCGCAGCTGAGGCCTCCGCCGTCATCGGTAGACTGAGCCATGCTTGGACGAAGCCAATGATTAAGCGGGCCACCGAAATTAAGATTTTTGGAGCGTCAGTCTGTTTGATCCTGCTGTATGGAGCTGAAACTGGGCCTTCAAATATAGCTGCCCAGCACCGTCTCGACACTCTTCAATCTGAGTGGATTCGGATAATTGAGGGAATCCGATGGACAGACTTTGTCAGCAATGATTGCCTACGAAGTATGACTTCCCAGTCGTCCTTGTCACACCAGTCTGTCCAGCGGACACTTCGCTGGTTCGGACACCTTTTGCAACTGCCTGCTGGCACTCCGGCTTGGATTCTTTACGAGTTTAAACTGATTAACAGTGGCTGGAAACGTCCAAGAGGAAAACCCAAGCTACAATGGAGTGACAGTCTCGGGAAATTCCTGGATCAGGCTGGAATTTTGCAGTTTGATGCAGATGCCCTTGCTGTTGACCGCCCCTCGTGGAGAAGGCCAATGACCCTCTCAACACCCCCCCGGCACGGGGATTAAGTAAGTAAGTCAAGTGATTCCATCATTTTATATGCTTTTTCTGGGCATTTTTTCCAATTTCTTTTTCGTACTTAATGCTGCGTATTTTATATGTAGCCTTTTTTATAGACCTTCATGGTTAAGAATTATTTCGCTGTGCTATTGATTTTCGTGATTGGTTTTCTGATTGATTTTCTTTGGCTAATAATTTCTATCTGTTAATTACGAATTAATAGGTAAATTTACTTTGTGAATGTGCATTTTGAACCAGCTAATCGAACTCAGCAAAGGTTTCATTTCATTGATTTAGATAATTTTATTAGCTTCAAATTAGTTCACAACATATACAGTTTTATCTAAGGCGAAAATCTCAACCCCACCCAATCAATTAAGAACACCTATTTCGACCAAGTACTGGCTTTGTTGGAAATGAAACTTATAAAAAGAGGTTTTGAATATTGTTCAGGAAAAATATTATCACTTTCTCCAAACGATTGAAAGAATTCAATTTTGTCGCACAATTTTCAGTTTTATTCTGGGAAGGGAGGGGATCCTTCAGAATAATATCAGGAGCAACCCCCTCCCTCCGCATGTAGGAAGGTCTGAGGTAAAAGGTAAGGAATGGGATAAAGAGAGAAAATATGAATGGGTTATTTCAAAAATCATTTTCTTGTTTGAGAGAGAGAGACAAATAAATTTATTAACAAGGATAAGGGTTACATCATCTTTCAACAACCATAGGGAAACCCATTGGTTTGTATATGATGGTCGTTTCCATACTTATAGTATACTATTATATATTCACACCTCAGCTATAAATCAAAAATCACAAAACAGAATAAAAACCTAAATCAATAGTTTAACATAGTATAACAATGAATTAAGTGAATACCAGGCCCTTTTTTTCATTAAACTGTCAGTGTGCTGACAAACAAGATGTCTTTAAACTCGGCTGAAGACTATCGAGTTAGTACTAAGACGTTTTTTTGCCTTAATCAAACTTAATTATCTTATGCTGAATTAGAAAGGAATATTGCAAAAAAATCATTAAAGCCCCGGCCATAATCCTCCGCCTATTTAATTTCTTTTCTTAGTGATTTAAGCACAATATTAGACGCATCGATTTTTAAATTGCAAGACTTTTGATTTTGAAATTTTGGATTTATTTCTGAGAAAGGAAAAATAAAGTAAAGATAAGAAGGTTATATCCTCAGAGAAGTAAGGTCCTTGTAGTCTTGAGACCAAGAAATAGGACTTTTACTTAACTAATTAACTTAACTAAATAGCTAATTAACTTAGCTAATTAACATATTAACTAGTTAACTAATTTTACTTAACTAATTAACTATATGAGTGCACAGTACTTTGTAAAGGCTTACTAAATATATTTTTATCAATATTTTAATTTAATTTTCGACTATGTTTATTCTTCAATGTTTGTTAGGAAAGACAATTTTGTTTTGTGATTAAATTCTAACCAACGTTCGGCTATGAAATTGTTAACAAAAAACACTAAAAAAAAGGAAAAGGAAGTGCTTTACCGATTCTTTCATTATTATGCTTTATAACGAAGTGCGCCTTAGCATATAAAAGCTTGCCATTAACCTCTTTTTAGTATAATGTAATTTACAGTGCCACAGTAATTATGGTATATCGAATGTCTTGCAAATCCTTGTAAAATAATGATGATAATGTTTTAAACCTGTCTTTACAATTGGCTGTTGCTATTTTTTGCAAAATTTTACGTAGCTTTATGATAGTATTTGTTTTTTGTATCTAAGGCCCATTGGAACTTTTTAGGAGGATGAGCCTCATCGCGAAGAAGAAGTTGAAAGAGTATACGGCGTACTTCATCTTTTAAAGACGCCAAATTTAGCAAAGAAATTTTCAATCGTCACTTTCATCTGGTAACTTTTATTTCCTTTTTTTTCTTTCGTGCATCATAGTAAGGGTATAGAGTTACTTAATGTACTGACGAAATAAACTTGACTAGGTTTGTATGTATAATGAAGCAAACGAATGTGTAAAATCAGTGTATTTTTTTTTTACATATTTGTGTGAAATATTTTTTTTAGCCTCCTCAAAAAGTCATCGTTTTCACAGGGTTTAATGTCATATAATGGTGAAAATTCTTTTGCTGTAGGCTCTTCCTTTGGATAGCTGAGTGGTTGCTGAATTTCGTCCTAGATATACTGTACCGGTATCTGCTACTCAGCAAATACCATAATTTTTCTATTTGTGTTACTTTAAAATACCTAATGACATGTGCATATATCATGAGTGGGAAAAGGTACCCCCCCCCCCCCCAAAAAAAAAAAAACAACAACAACAAACACAAAAACAAAAAAAAAACACAAAAAACACACACAGACAAAAACAACGTAATGGGTTGAATGTTTTTAAGATGAAAGAACTTATTAAAATAGGGATGAAGAAGGGATGTTCTCTAGCATTCATTAGCATGCCCGTTTTAAAATGAATCGTGAGTGAGATTAGCCATGCATTACTAAACATTGTAAAAAAAAGAAAAAAGTCGTGGTGTAATGACTAAAAAATGCTTCATTTATACAATTAGGCTCAACAGTGTTCTCCTTAATACAAATCTCGAATACGAGTCTGACCCAATATTGCTTGTTCTCACAAGGTCCTGCCTTTCTGTACATTTCAATTATCAAGTCGAAACTATTGCTGTCTGATTTGAAGACGCAATTATCCCATAGTTTATAGAAATATGCTTATGGTTTCTCTTTGTCAGCACTGCTAAGTAGAATACATCTCAACGCCTACCCAGATGATGGAATTTACGTTTGTGCCTTAGTTTACTGTGGTCGAACTGATGATTTGGTTTATATTAAAACCTAGTTTTTTTGGAAGTATATTGTAAAGGATGTCGAACACGACCCAGTCATCCCTTTATTATTATTTCACTCCGAACAAAAGAATTGCATGATGATGTATGATTTAGTTTGCATGATTATAAATGGTTGCATGCTACATAGCATATTAATAATTTGTAGTATCAGAATTTAGACAAGGAAATTACATAATAGTTTTATGACTGCACAGTTTTCAGCAAATCTACCCATTTGGTGAAAAAGAATTTTGATATCAAATTATTCTGCGTGTTTAGTCGCCTTTTGTACAGCTAAGTTCATTGACATTGGACACAAAGAAGCTTAAATGCAGTTTACCTATGTGCCTTTTGTAGTTTACCTATGTGCCTTTTTAAAGGCTACTATGTGTCTTTTTTCTTCTTTGTTCCGTAATTTTGACTAAACACTTTCCTGTATATTGCGGTTGGATTTTTCTAAATACTTTGTGATAAATGCTACCTCTCAATGATTTCTAAAATTTATGATTTTAACGAAAACATTCTGATGACTTTTTAAGACAAATATCAGCCCCAACACAACGCTAGGCGGTTTGAAAACTTAGCAAAGCAGACACAGCGAAAAAGTTGTAGATAATTATTTTAGTTTTAATACGTACATATGTATGAGTTCTTGGAACAATCTTGTGATTACTTTTGTTTTGAAAGTAGCTATTAAGCATTCGGTCTAAATTAAATGCAATTCTGTTCCAACTTTTGCTATAATGATTTGTGAAATAAATTGTAGTTAAGAAACTTGAGATACCTTGAGATATAATGAAACTTCAGAAGATACTAATGCTTGCGTCACTTTTGGTAGACCTCCTGGAGGTCTCGTGTGCATTCTGAAGAATAACCTAAGTTTCCTCTCTCCAGTGTGTTTTCATAGCGATAATTCTATCCTTGTGGTTCGGTTTGGTAATACTGTGCTGATAAATGTTTATCTCCCGTGTAACAAAAAAAAAAACTCTTTTCGCTTTAAACGCGTATTTGAAAGCCTCGGCAAATCTTAAGGCAATGCTTGTGCCTGTTGTATCGAGTGGTTATGATTTCATAGTGGTTGGTGACTTCAACACAGATATTACTAGTTAGTCAGTTCGATCCGGTATAGTCCTTGATGCTTTTTCTGCTTATAAAACAGTCGAGAAAAATGTTAATTATTCATATATTCACCAATCTGGAAGTATGTCTAACATTGACTATGTAGTTTCCTCGCCAAATATTAGTGTATCGACTGTTCTTGTTCATGAAGACGATCGTGATATTGAACACCTCCCGATTTCTTTCTCTGCTTCAATAGTCGCTCTCCGTTCTACTAGACCATTTACACAAAGTTCTAAGTAGTTTTACAGGAATAACTGGAGAAGAGCTAATTTTGCACTTTATATTACTACGTTGTCCGTGTTATTTGGTTCTATAAAAGTTCCTTACCATTTGCTTCAAGCTACTGACCGTTTTTCATACGATAAGCAGTCTCTTAATGAATATAATGATAAAATAATTTGATGCTTAAAACAAGCAGAGGCGACTGCTGTTCCTCTAGAAAAGATTAAAGTTAAAACTAGAAAACCAGAATGGGTTTTGGATCCAGAATTAAAAGTTTTAAAGAATAAAGCTAAGTTTTGGCTACGAATATGGGTGTCTTGCGGTCGGCCAAATCGAGGAGTTGTCTTCGATCTGAAGCGAAGTACCAAGTGTGCATATAAAAACGCTTACGGTAGTTTAGGGTATCTGGTTTTTTATTTTCCTGCGTCGAGAAAGGAGTGGTCTCATGTTATGAATTCGGAGTTCATTTTCCGAAGCAGTTCAGCAGTTCATACTTGGGTGTCGTATTATAATGATATTTTCGGCAAGGTGAACCGGGAAGTTGAAAAGCTTTTTAGTAATCTTCTTAAGTCGTGTTTGCCTAGTCGTATTTCTCAGCGTAATGTTTTACCGGTTTCTGTTGTTGATATTGGTCAAGCTATTAAAAGCATGCAATCTAGCTCTGTTGATCAGGACGGAATTTCTTCTTATCTTCTGAAAGTAGTTTGCCTGACTTTGATATCTCACCTTCAGCTACTGTTTCAGATGTGTTTATCTACTTCTATGGTTCCTGACAGTTCTTTCTGTGGCACAGTCATTTCGGTTTTGAAGCGTGAAAAAACATCGTCAGAGTGTAGTTCATATCGACCAATTACTATTTCGTGTAATCTCAGCAAAATCTTTGAATATATTCTTCTCCCTTTCAATTTAGAAAATGTTAATTTTGGTGAAAAACAATTTGGCTTTCAAAAAAGGATGGGATGTCACCACGTCCATCGTGTTCTGGCTTCCCTCCTGTTGCAATCTGCTAATAATAAATATAAAGGATAAATGAACTAAAGGATAAAAACACTTGAGATTGAGAATAAAATTGTCTGATAAAACTTCGTCAGGATAAAATAAACTAAACAATAAAAACACTAAGAGATCGTTGTAATATTTCACAAAGCTTGGCACAAAGCTTTTACTGTAGCGCATGGTGTTACAGTGGACTGGGGTCAGTTTCGGAACCTTATCAGCCACTTCCCTGGAGGGACGAGATCTTATAGGGACAAGAAGTGGGGAAAGGAATGATCGGTAGATGGTATGTTGGAGGAGGGAGGAGCCAAATCTTTGGCATAATTTTTCTCGGCGGGAAGAAAGGGATTCAAGTTTAAATTCTTTGACGTAAAAGGAGTAAGGTAGAGGGGAACCGCCGTAAATGATTTGCAGTGATCTGTTCTGAACTCGTTCTATTTTATCAGTTTCATCCTGGGTAAGGGCAAAGTGCCAAACCGGACCAGCAAATTCGATAGTATAGTCCACTCACATGCACTCTATTCAATTTTTTCTAATAATATTAACCTTTCTATTGTTGTTTTGTTACGGTACTGGTATTCTAGCTCTTTTATTCGGGTAAATGTAATGGAGTAGTTTCTGATTCAAAGGTGTTTCTTCGGCGTGGGGTTCGTCAAGGTGGTGTGCTTTCTCCAGCTATTTTTAAGTTATGTATTGCTCCTATCCTTTCATCTTTGCCTTTGACTTTCATTTCTGATGGAATTGATATCTCCTATCTTGTTTATGCGGACGATGTTCTTCTTGTCAGTCGTTCTAGGGCTGGGCTCTGACATTCTCTCAGCTGGATCTCAGACCAGTCCAAACTGATTGGGCTTATGCTGAACTTTGATAAGTGCGAATATGTTTCGTTTAATTCGAGTGCGAGTCTCCCTCTTAACTGTGGTTTTTCCTCTATTCCCTGTGTCTCTTCTTTTCGGTGGCTTGGTTTTCACATTACTAATAATCTCAAAACACTTCGGGCTCTGACAGTTTCTAATGCTAAGAAAAAAAAATTCAGATTGGGTATTCAAACATTGTTGCAAATAGAGGGAGGTGCAATAGAAAAGCGCTTGGGAAATTATATTCTTCATTTTGTGATCATTCTATTCTCTTTTTATCTGGTTTTCTTCCAATTCTGATGCCCAAAGATCTCAAATGTCTGCGAACTTATTATTTTAAATTTTTTTGGTACCTTCTGTGCCTCCCTCCGTGGTTCCGAAACCGGTATCTAATACCGCGTTTTGGCCTCCCTGATCATAGACAGCGTAATCGCACTGCCTAAGTAAAGAACGATGTTGGCACAATGTATTATTTTTTTTCCTTTAGAACACCCCTTCCACGCCCACCATTTCCCCAAACACATCCAATCATAATTTTGATATAGCCATTTTGTTAAGCGTAGTTGATTTCCAGATAGAAAATATGTTTTGAGGAGGACACTGCCCCACAGCCCTCAGGGCAAGGGTTGTAAGTTATGCCCTGGGGGTATAAAAGGTTTCTTATAGAAAGCTTTGTCGTAGAAACTTCAAAAAGGACCCATTCGATTGGAAGTTTAAGGGCTAGTGCCCTTTTTAATAGTCGAAAGTGATTGGAGGGCAACTAACCCCCCTCTCACGCCCACCTTTTCCCCAAACACATCCAATCAAAGTTTTGAGATAGCCATTTTGTTCAACGTAGTTTAAAGTTCTGGAAATTAGGTCTTTGAGGATGACAACCTCCCCCCCCTCCCACAGTCCTTAGGGCAAGAGTTGTAAGTTATGCCCTGGGGGGCATTTAAGGTTCTTATAGAAAGCATTGTCGTAGAAACTTCAAAAAGGGCTTATTTGATTGGAAATTGAAATGGCTAGTGCCCTTTTTAATAGTCGAAAGTGATTGGAAGGCAACTAACACTCCTTCCACGCCCACCAATTATCCAAACACATCCAATGAAAACTTTGAGATAGCCATTTCGTTCAAAGCAGATGAAAGGTCCGGAACTATATCTTTGAGAATGACACTCCCCAACAGCCCTTAGGGTAAGGGTTGTAATTCATGCCCTGGGGGTATATCAGGTTTTTATTGAAAGCTTTGTCGTAGAAACTTGAAAGAGGGGTCATTAGATTGGAAATTCAAGGCCTATTGCCCTGTTTAATAGTCGAAAGTGATTAGAGGACAACTAACCCCCCTCTCACGCCGACCTTTTCCAAAAAGCATCCAATCAAAATTTTTAGATAGCCATTTTTTTTCAACGTAGTTCAAAGTTTTAGAAATTAGGTCTTTGAGGATGATAATCCCCTCAGAGCCCTCGGGGCAAGGGTTGTAAGTTATGCCCTGGGGGCATATAAGGTTTTTATAGATAGTGATGCTGTAGAAACTTCAAAAAGGGCTCATTCGATTGGAAATTAGAAGGGCTTGTGCGCTTTTTAATATTCGAAAGTTATTAGAGGATAACTAACACCCCTCTCATACCCACCATTCCCCCAAACACATCCAGTCAAAATTTTGAGATTGCCATTTTGTTCAACGTAGTTAAAAAGTCCGGAAATTATGTTTTTGAGGATGACGTTCTCCCCACAGCCCTCAGGGCAAGGGTTGTAAGCTATGCCCTGGGGGCATATAAGGTTTTTTTATAGAAAGCGTTGTCGTAGAAACTTCAAAAAGGAATCATTCTATTGGAAATTGAAACGGCTAGTGCCCTTTTTAATAGTCGAAATTGATTGGAGGGCAAGTAACCCCCCTCTCACGCCCACCATTTCCCAATCAAACACATCCAAGCACATCCAATCAAAATTTTGAGATAAACATTTTGTTCAACGTAGTTGAAAGTCCGGAAATTACGTCATAGAGGATGACAACCCCCTCACACCCCACAGGGCAAGGGTTGTAAGCTATACCCTGGGGCAGATAAGGTTTTTATAAAAAGCGTTGTCGTAGAAACTTCAAAAAGGGCTCACTTGATTGGAAATTGAAAGGGCTAGTGCCCTTTTTAATAGTCGGAAGTGATTGGAGGGCAACTAATCCCCCTTTCACGCCCACCAATTCCCTAAACACATCCAATCAAAATTTCGAGATAGCAATTTTGTTCAACGTTGTTGAAAGTTCTGGAAATTAGGTCTTTGAGGATGACAACCCCCCCCCCCCCAACCCTCAGGGCAAGGGTTGTAAGTTATGCTCTGGGGGCATATAAGGTTTTTATTGAAAGTGTTGTCGTAGAAATTTCAAAAGGGTTCATTCAGTAACACTGGGTTTATAGACATTCGATTGGAAATTGAAAGGGCTAGGGCCCTTTTTAATAGTTGAGTGATTGGAGATCAACTAATGCCCCTCTCACACCTACCATTTCCCCAAGCACATCCAATCAAATCTTTGAGATAGCAATTTTGTTTAACGTAGTTTAAAGTTCTGGAAACTAGGTTTTTGAGGATGACAACCCCCTCGGTTGTAATTTATGCCCTGGTTGCATATAAGGTGTTTATTGAAAGCGTTGTCGTAGAAACTCAAAAAGTGCTCATTCGATTGAAAATTGAAAGGGGTAGTGCTCTTTTAATAGTCAAAAGTGATTGGAAGGCTTGACATTTTTATAGTAAAGATCGATGTGTGTACAATGTATTGTAATTTTTATTTTTTTATTTTGTTTAGACCTGGGCACTTCGTATCGAAGGAGTTGTCGTTGGAACTTTGAAAAGGGCTTAATCGGTTGAAAATAGAAAGGACTAAGGCCCTTTTAATAGTTAAAAGTTATTGGAGGGAAACTAATCCCCCTCCCACGCCCACCCTCCCATGTGCCTATTATGTTTAAAAACTAAATGTTGCCAAAAGATTAAATCAAAATGCACTGTGTTAATGCTAATTCCCAATAAGGTATCTCAGCAGTATCCCAAGAACGACTGAGGGTATTACGTTCAAACTTTCGGGGCTACTTCTGCTCTTAAAATTTAACCAAATCATAATAGCGTAAGTGTATCCAAGCTACCAAAGAAAGTAAACAGATTTTTTGCGAATGGTATCAAGTTTTCTATTTCAGGTCAACTAGACGAGGTATGAAACTAAATTAAACGCTACTATTTGTGTCCAGGTTCTTAAAAGGGTGTATTTATTTAAAAATCGCTGAAAAATTTTCTCCTGCATACAAATAGCAGGCCAAACTATAAAGTTTAAAAAAAAACGGAAAGATTTAAAGTATTATTTTCTTTTTCCCTGAAAAGACTATGTCAATATAAAACGAACAGAAATTAATTAAAAAATTTTTACACAACATAAGTCTTTCAAAAAAAAGTAAAGAACTCCATTAAACCAAAAAGGAGCAAAAATAAAATTCAATAATTTACCAAGCGTGAAACTAACCCAAATCAGCATCGATAAATAAACGAAACCCAAAAAGAACAGAAATTACAGTAAATAACCAAGTCAAACTCAAAACAAACAGAAACTAATATGATTAGGGCTCAAAACCCCTATGCTTTCCCAAGGCCAGAACATAATTTGCGCTTTACTGAAAAAATACAAATGAAAAGACCTCTCATAAATTGGATATTTTATTAACATTGTCAAACCAGTAAGCTTTTTCATTGAATTATAATCCCAGCGAAGTTAGTTAGATTTCGCAATATTTCAAAGGATTATAGTTCCTGACCTATATATGAAACCTTTTCTTAATCTTTTAAACTAGTTTCTGGACATTTACATAAGTTTTTACGGCTTATGATTTACGGACACGATTAATCAAAGCAATTTGGTTTCATAAGTGGAATAAGGGATTACGATTTATGGACTATATTACTGTAAGTGAAAATGATTGATCCTGGAATTTGGGCGAAAGATAAACTTTTTTATAATCCAGTGTTGAATTTCATACAGAAAAATCTCGAACAAGGGATTTCCCACGATTCAATTAAAGATCATGCTTTGGATTTTTTTTTTTCGGCTACTGATGTGTTAGATGCGAGAAAGCTTTTCCTCCAGAAAGCGTTTCCGAGGGAAGTTCCACCCAGGCGAGTTGGTAACAACGCCCAACAAAATAGTATTGCCGATATTATTGCAGCGTTCGAAATATGCGACTCTGAAGATAAATACAAACAGGAAAAAGCCTACGGCTTTTTCTTCTTTTAAATAGTAAGAGACGAAACTCAAACAATCAAGTAGCTAACTAAGTCCAATATATGGAATGGTTTGTTATTTCAGTGCTCGTCTTTTAATGTAAAAATATAAATACTGTAATCTTAACTATAGTGAAGTTGCGTATGCAAGTTAGTATAGGGAAAAGTTCGATCTTTATTATATTCAGTCCCACTTACTAGGGCTATAATGAGATAAAGTATGCGATGGCTAGGACACGTGTTGCGGTTGAAGGATTGCCAAAGATTGTCCTTGTTTACCAACCATCTAGGACCAAACGAGGTTCTTATCCATTATTCAATAAATACCACGAATTTGGATCTGCAAGATTAGACAATATCTGGTTTATGGCTGTCTGTATTCGGAGTTTAAAAAAAAAAGACTAGAAATGTCAGGGGATTATCCGTCTCTTCCGTCTCTGTTGATGCTATCAAAATCTAGTTTCCGTCTACAAGAAAGTGGAAAGTACTGGAAACGACTCTGCTTTATAAAACGTCTCCTACCTTTTAAGTTTGAAAGAGATGTTGACTGAGCCTTTCGCACAGGACTTTCTTCTATTACTTTGCTCTCAAGCTCTAAACTTTGAATTGGAACAGGATGACTTGACGTAACTTCCCAATCTGTGGGTATTTCTATTTTAAGTTTGTCATCAAATCCATTTGCTAGCTTGTTACTAGTATCCTCAGTCATTACGCTGGACATACGAATTGTATTCTGTCTCTCATGCTTGTATCTATATATATCAGGTTCCAATTTGGAAAGTCTAGTAGAATCAGAGACATTCTTTTTCTTCACTTCTGTGCTCTTCTCTTCAACAGGCAGCCTTATATATCTTTTCTTCCCAAAATTTGTCATTTCTTTATGAAGTTCAGTTGACATGATATATTGTTTGCTTTGCGGTATATAAAATACTAATAGTAAAATTACCTGAAACCATCGCTTATAAGCATTAGGTGACGTCATTTATGTGCATGAGGTGACGTCATTAAATACGCCTGGTTTGCAGCCAGAATAGACTCGCTTGTCATGCCGTCATTCAACATCTTGTTTCTCTTAGTCTTTCAAATTAGATAATTAATTTGTGATAGCGTCATATAGAAATAACGACTTTTTAATTTCATAGCAATAATAGGCGTTATGCTTACAAAATCCCCTAACGAAAATACCATATTTCTACTTAAAATCCCGTCTACATATCGCGTTGACGTATTCTGCCTTTTTACTTACCTATTGTCCAATAAATAATTACATATATGTATATATATTTTATCATTTTTATCAAATATAAATCCGGGCCCTAATTATCACCATTAATTCAGCTCGCTTGTAGTATTTAGTGTTTTGGAATATTTTGATAAAATAAAAAAGTTAGATATAAATTGTATCCAAGGCCCAATAATGCCTCTTGGGTATAATTTGTCTCAGTTCTAAATAAGGGATACAACATGCAGTAACATTTATATTATAGTCTTTGTGACTTTTCTTTGAAAAACTTATTTTGTGGAAAGTTTTTTTTAATTAATCTTTGAAAAGACAACAAACTGTCTTCCGTTGGGCCAGCGACGAAGCCGCCCGGCTCCCGGTTCTATATATATATTTATTCATTTTATATTCGTTATTATGAATCTGAAAAATATTTTGGGGGAGGGGGGGGGGGGTTCAAACCAACTAAACCCTTTGGATACGTCCTTGAATGTTAGCTAGCTACCGCTGCAACCCGGATAAAAAATTATTATCATATCTTATATGTAACTTTTATTTTGTAAGTCTTCGATAGTCTAATGGTAAGCATGCCCACTTGTTACCTGGGAGAAGGGGGTTCGATTCCCCGTCGGGGAGAACTTTTAATATGTTGAATTAAAAGCACTATCTTTTCAATTTAAAATTTAAAAAAGAAACTTGTTTATTTACATTCTAGCTAAAATAATGAAGATAATATGAATGAACCACAGGGATCAGTTTCTTTGGACTTGAGTTCGTTTTTTCACTATAAATGCAAACAGGAAAAAGCCTAAGGCTTTTTCTTCTTTTAAATAGTAAGAGACGAAACTCAAACAATCAAGTAGCTAACTAAGTCCAATGTAAGGAAAGGTTTGTTATTTCAGTGATCGTCTTTTAATATAAATTTAGGCAGAATGTTGTAGTAGCTGCCACTTTTCTTGATTTTCAAGCCCCCATTAATTTCCTTCAAAATGAGCCATTGAACAACTCTCTACAATGTTCCAGTGGCATGGTATCTGTTGAATTACTAATCTATACTATAATTAAGTGGCGTATAAAATTTAGTATAGGTAAGAGGTCGCTCTTTATTATACTTTGTAAACTGAGAAAAATTTTACGAATGTTTTACCGGGATTACGAAAAATATTCAAAATAAAAGATTAAAATTATCTCTGAAAGAATAGATTTTGTTGAAAAGTCAGCTAGAGATGCTTTCGCAAAACTTCATAGTAATATCCAAAAGAAATGTTGCATGTTTAGTGAAAAGCTTCCAAGGCATGGACCGGCAACTGTGGAACAGTTTACAGATGTAATGGGAAATCTTATACATCACTGTGAATATATGGAGGCATAATTGTCCTTTACTTCGTTTCAGCTTAAATTCGATGATCGAGCCTTTATGTACTACATCCAACGACTATGACGTCATTGATCAATATTGTATATACAAAATTAAGTTTTTCGTGAAAAATAATTAATAAAAAAAATTAAGTGCAAAAGGCGCTAGATCTAGAGATTTCCTTTAAAATGAGCCGTTGAACAACTCTCTACGATGTTCCAGTGCCAAGCTATCTCTGGAAACAAAAGAAAGAAAAAAATATCCCGTTTGTGCAGAATAATGTGGTTAAAGTCAATTTTCTTGATTTTCAAGCCAATATATTTTCTTTGTTATTCAAGCCAAAGGGTGGTAAGTTTCCTTTATTGGGGTTTCGGACAAGGCGGTTCTAATGGTGTACTTTTTGTTTTGATCTGACTATTTTTCTAGGAGTTAGGGGTTTTTATATTTCTTAACATTGGACGTGATCGTCTCTTACTAGGTTGCTAGCTACCGCTGCAACCCGGATAGATGTGCCGGACTTCGTGATAAGGAACGCGAGTGAAATCTCGATAATTCCCGCATCGGCATATTCCATGCTTAGTAGTAAGGTAAACGCCTGTTTTAATGAATTACGCGCTTTGTCAGAAAAGCTTCAAACCCAGCCGCCTTCCCCCCAAATAGGACATTCAAATTGTTTTCGTTTGGAATTTCTGGATCAGTTAGCACTGAAAATGCAATTAACCATAGTCTCTGACTTGGATATGAACTTTTTCGTGTTGAAATCTACCAAGAATTACCGCGTTGTTGTTTCCGGTGCCAAGGGGTAGATCACACTATTGCTAGATGCCCACGTTCTCCTGATTTACCAAAATGTTCCCGCTGTGCTGGGGCTCACGAAAACACCACGGACAACCCTTGCTCAGTTGCTCCTAAGTGCGCCAATTGCGGAGGAAATCATGTTTCTTATAGTTTAAAATGCTCGGTACTGAGAAATGCGCTTGCCAAAGACAACATGATGATTTCTCGTACAGCCTTAAGTTTTGTTTCTCTGAACATTAATGGTACTAAAGATAAGGATCTGCAAATTGACGAGCTGCTAAATTTTGATGTTGTATTCCTACAGGAGCATCTACTTTCCAAAGTTAATATGAACAGTTTAAGGCGGTCTGCTACACATGATATATTTATTCGAGAAGCAAAAAAGACCCGCGGTTGCCCTTCTGGCGGCACCGCTATCTTCATTCGGTCGGGATATCAGCCTATACAGATTTATTCTGATGCTAATATTCTAGCAATCCAGTGTAATAACATGGCTTTTGTAAATGTGTATCTCCCATGCAATCATCGAAACACTCAGTCATTTACTGCTTTTGCTAAAGCTTGCCATAAACTGAAATCTCTTTTTATAAATTTTGCAGATAAAAAGGTTGATTGGATCTTAGCCGGGGATATGAATACTGACATATTGACCTCATCTGATCGATCTGAACTCCTGCTAGATTCTCTGCCAAGTGTCTATCATGTCGCTGCTAAGAACCTGGCTTATACTTACATTCATAATCGAGGCTCTGTTAAATCCAACCTCGACCATATTATTGTGTCTAAGTCCGGTCTAATTAAATCCGAGGTGTTTGTTGATGAAGATAAAATCAATGATGACCATCTCTCTATTTCGTGCCTAATTGAGCCTCCTGATGTTCAAGTCCCCTTTAAGGGTCCCCATTCAAAATGGTATCGAAAGCCCAATTGGAATCGTATAAACGTTGAGATGTATATTACTACTTTATGCACTCTACTCTCAACTATTAAAGTCCCGTTTCACTTGCTCCAGACTTTGATAAAGTGCCCTGATTCTAAGGAAGACCTAAATTCGTATTATTACCAGATAGTGGTATGTCTAAAGTCGGCCACAAAAGTTGCAGTTCCGATTGAGCACGTGCGTTCTGGGTCTCGCAAGCCCCTGTGGAATATACATCCGGAAGTGAAAAAAGTAAAGAACCGCGCAAAGTTTTGGTTGCGATTGTGGAACGCTTGGGATCGACCTTCCTCCGGTGCTGTGTTTACAGTCAAGCAAAAAACGAAGAAAGAATACAAATCTTGCTTACGTAATGCAAGGCTAAACGCGTGGGACGCTCCAAATAGTAAAATGATTTGGAATAGAGTTATCAATAGCAGTAAGTGTTCTCCCCCTCCTCAGTCGGAATTAAACCTTATGAATTTTGTGCGCTATTATATTGACATATTTTCCGTATTTAATCAGTGTGTTCAGAAACATTTTTCTAATCTACTTAGTTCGATCTTGCCAGTGTCTGTTTGTCAATATAGAGTCCCTGCGATAAGTATGAGTGATTTACATTGGGCGCTGAAGAAAGTAAAAAGATCAGATTCTCCTGATTGTGATGGCCTATGCTTTAGGAATTTTGCTTATGATTGCCCATTATTGTTGAACCACCTGCAGTTATTACTCCAGATTTGTATAGCTCAATCTCTGGTTCCTGATAGTTTTCTTTCCGGTAGTGTCACGCCTATACTTAAACGCGGTAAAGATCCAGATTCATGCTTGAATTATAGACCGATTACTGTATCTTGCTTTACGAGTAAGATTTTTGAGTATGTCCTTTTGCCTGAAATAACTTCTAAGTGCGATTTTTCGTCTTTTCAACTAGGATTTAGAAGAGGGGTTGGTTGCCCCCAGGCGCATCATGTGCTCAACCGGTTGTTAAAGGAAGCTTTTTCCCAGAAGCGTTCATTGTATTGCTGCACAGTAGACATTTCCGGGGCTTTTGATAATGTTGTTCACGCCCAGGCCTTGCATTCCCTTGCTTGTTCTGGAGTCAATTGTTCAGTTATTTCTACATTGCGATATTGGTATGATAATTCTTATGTGCGTATTAAGTGGCTGTCAAATACTTCTGATTCGGTAGCTGTTAGGAAAGGCGTTAGACAGGGAGGAGTTTTATCTCCTTATATATTTAAATGTGTCCTCGCTACTTGTTTAAAACATCTATCTCCTACTGTGTTTTTTCGTGATATTGGTGTAAGTTATATTGCATACGCCGACGATGTCCTTTTAGTTAGTTTTTCTCGTCGAGGGCTGGCTCAGAACTTCCGTAAGCTGTCTTCTCTACTTAGTGATATTGGCCTATCTGTTAATATGAAACCTCGGTTCGATTTCATTACCTTGTTTGGATAACGTCAAGTGGCTTGGTATATCGTTTTGCCCGTCCATTTACGAAACTTGCTCCGAGTTGGTTACTAATGCATTAAAAAATATTCGTGTGTCATATGGTAAGATCTCCAAATAGAGGGTGTTATAATCGTAAGGGCCTAGCCCGGCTTTATAATAGTTTTTGCTCTCCAGGTGTAAATTTTCTATCTGGATTCCACCACTTACTGAGGAAAAAAGATTTACGGAGACTTAGAAGTGGTTACTTTAGATATTGTAAATATCTGATGTATTTACCCGGCCGTTTTAAAAATAGAAATATTGTATCCCGTTATGGTGTCATTGATGCTTGCGCGCGACTGGCCAGTGTGTCTTCTAATATGATTATGAATACTAGTAATGTTGTTTCTGTCACTGACCCCTTAGTTTGTTTTTTTCGTCGTGATATCGGTTAATTTGTATTTTTTTGTTGTTGTTTGATTTCGTAATGATGTTGTTATTTTTTCTTTTATATTTTCCATTACTTCGCAGTGTCATTTATAATGTTCATATGTGGGTCATAAATAAATTATTATTATTATTAGTATTATATTTTTTCAGTAGAAGTGCAAATTATGTTCTGGCCTTAAAAATTGTTAAAATATTTAAGTAGGTTAAATTTTACATAATTGTAAATCATGTAATGATTTAGACTCCTAAGTCTGTGTTTTATTTATGTTCTCCTTTTTCTTTTTTTTTTTTACTTGAGAGCCTATTTGCAGTTTCCTTGCTGCAAGCACATTTTGTTGATTAATGGAGTTCAGAACATATTATCTGTGTTCCATAATTCTTGTGCCCTTCATGCTAATGTTGGCATATGGGATTGATGTTGGTAAAAAAAAAAGAAAAACACTAGAAAAATTTTCTAAAATCGATAGACTTAAAATGTTCTTCAATAGCAAAATCCCCTGGAGTGGATGTCTTCTTCGTTTTCCTTCTTCTTTTTTTTTTTTCTTTTTTTTCTTTTTTTTTCGCTAGAAGTGGCTGCGGGAAAGTACATCACTATAGAGAGAAATAGTTTCAGTATAACTTATAAATCGCTGGGGTGTAAACCCTATCCATGTGTTGTAACTACGATCTTTTCCTGAGATTCTACTAGCACCACAGGTTCTCACAAAGACAATGAACCTCTCATGGAACTGAAAATTACTTTTCAACATAATTGTAAATCTTTCTGTTGAAAGGGTGAAATTTAAGTAGGCCATAAAGCCAATGGATAATGATGCATTGATGGATTATGTATAGGACAGAGAAACCTCCTGTATTTTTAGGATTTTCAACCGGTATGGTTAGAACGAGTAAGAAAGGCTTGTAGAAAACTTAATTTAATGTTGATATTACCAACATAAATAAGCGAAAACTCAGTTAATGAAAATACATCAGATAAACGAGAAAAATAATATATTCAAACATTTAATATAACACTAAAAATTGGAAACATAGTGAAAATGAAAAAAAAAAAAATCTTCATAAAATCTTGAGTTGACCAAGTTGTCGTGAACACCTGGATATTTTTGGCAGATATAGTAGATATAGAGAAACTATTCTAATAACGGGAAACCCTTTTAAAGAAACTGTGTTTATCCATTTGTCTACTTACTCTAGGCCGAAATACGTTGTAAGTATACTGTTAACGTGTTGACTCGTAAGAAGAGGAATTGAAGAATGGGTGCCCATCCACGTTGCCAATGTTGTACATGGTCCGGTAGGTATTGATGGGATCACTGCCTTGTACTTAATCGCTAGATATTCAGTGACCTAAAAATACGTCCTTTCAAATAACCATAGAGGCGTTCCATACGAATGTATATGTTAAAATATCTCTTGGTAAAGTAATGCCGTTAAAATTAAAATGGATATGGAGAGGATGATCTAGGCCCTTTTTGCTCTTTTTTAATTCCATGGGGTCAAATTGAACAGTTTTTACGATAGGAGAAGAGACGAATACTTTGTTTAATTAGAACATTCTTTCAGTAATGTGTGGAAAAGTCAAATTTTTTGGTTTTCAAAAATGGGTGGGCACTCTTTATCAAAGTGAAGATTTTTAGTTTTATCCCTAGTTTCCTTTTCCACCTGCAATATCTGTGGAAGCTTCTTTTCTTCTTTTTATTTCAACGAAGTGTTATTTTAAACTTGTTAGAACAGATGTAGACACGTGCCGTTTACTAGTGGAGTCACTCAGTGATACTATTTAGGAATAAACCTTGCTATTATTAAATCTAAATTGAAGCTTCCAGTTTTGGATTTTTTTTTTTCAGGTTCACTGTCACAAGTGTTTATGTTGGTCTTTCTTACTATGCACCAGTATTAGGTGGGAATGAGTACCTCAATTTCTTTTTGGCTGGCGCTGCAGAGCTTCCTACTTATTTGCTCTTGTTTCCAACTATGAATAGGTAAGATTTAAGTAAGCATAAAATAGAGACTGCATTTCCTGTAAATGTTTGCCTCAGCTAAATTAAAATGAAATAGATTTCATTTTAAGTAGAAGGATCTAAGTCAGTCATTTGAGGTATCTGTAATAATAGTCAGTAGTTTGGCTTCGTATTATTAGTCCTGGCTCATCTTCAAGGGTCTTTCAAACCTCGTCTCCCCCTCCCCCGCCAAAAAAGATATCAAGTTCGTTAATACTTGTCCTGTATTTTCTTACAATTTTAGTTAGGTTTTGGTATTCCCCCACTTTTAGGCAAAAAACCTAAACATTGCACCCCAGTGCTATTGGCATCTCATAAACTAATCCACATTTTCTCTGTGATTCTCTCTTTCTTTATTAATTGAATATAATTTTTTTTTTTTGAAAATGTTTCATAAACTTATTTATCAGATTCATTTGTTTACTTAATCTTTTTAATTTGAGAAAAAAATACTAGGGGAATGTAAATGAGGTAATTTTAGATGGGCATTTACTAAAATGCAAACCATTTGTGCCTGTCAGACGACAGACACAAGCGAAACCATAGCGGGTACTCTTTTGTAAGAACCAGAGAAAAGTATTTTGCCCGCTTTCTCTTAGCACAAGATTCTAAGGCAATTTCAGAGAAAGTGTATAATGTAGGGGTATATTCTTTTAAAATTGACTTCCAAGACCTAGATTAACTGTATTTTAGTACTTTCGGCTGCCATCTTTGCATTCAAGTATTCGTTGTTGACCCCCCTCCTTTGTTTGTTTTCTCCTTTACTCTTGCAGTCTAGGTGTTTTGGCTAAATCACATGAGTCAAGTGTTTACCTTGTTGAGTCAGAGCCATCTAACTCATCTAACATCATGCCCTTTAACGTCGGCTAGGTGGGAAAGAGCTACGTCTAGGCTATAAAGATAGAACGCTATAAAGATAGAATAAAGTAACTATTTTTTCTACACTTTTTGTTTTCTTTGATATTTAGCTAGAGAAAACAAGTGAGTTAATTCGCTACGAAAAAGAAAATGTTTATCTGCATTGTTAGATCAGATATTGTTCTCGATAAAGAAAGGTAGCCTTTCCAAGTTTTATAAGCACGAACACAGTATTATGTTTTATATGTGACTTCCACCCGGTGTTTAGTAATTTATCACCCTAGCCCCAATATTTTCTTTTCTTTGGCTTCTGTCAACAGAACTGCCGTAACTATACTAAGTCTGCAATGAAATCTTGTCGGTTAATTAGGCGTAACGTTTGATAAAAATAAAATTCAATAATTGGCTTTAAATTTTAACTTATGTAACTAGAAGCAAAATAGGAATCAAATTTGTTTCTTTTACAGCTCTTGTCATATCAATTAAAATTCATTTCGCCATCTTGCGGAACATTTTGTTTTTTTTTCTATTCAGCTTGTTGAGTTTGGCAAGAAAGTAAAAGAAAAAATTTCACCGCTTGAGAATTCATTTCTAAACTTACTTACATTTCTTCATGGGAAGGCGTAAAGAGTGAAGCTTTGAATGGATTGGGATGGAGGAGGAATTTTTGCACCTGTGCTCTCAGGTTGCTTGCTGCTGCATTGAGATGTGGGTAGTAGTCGCAGCAGGAATATTTGATTCAGATTACACAGCGCTAATTTGATCCTTCTCTTTTTAAAACCTGCGAGTTTTTTTGGTTTTAAAAGCCTTTTTCCTACATCCTTTATCTTTCCTGTATATTACTTATTTGTAAGAGGTGTTGTCTAAGATGTTGTTTGGGGTTTGACACATTCGACCAATAGGTCATATGCATTATTGCCAAAGATGGCCATCCGCTTTATGCTTTGGCTCTGAATATGTTTGACATCATTTTGGCTAATCCAAAACAAGGCTATTAGTGCACGACTCTCCCTGATACCTACTGGAGAAAACTTGTGGGTCCGTGCACTTGTTAAGACACTGGGAGAAAACTGAGGGGATGTGCTACCAGCCCATATACTCTCTCTGGAAGTTGATGGAGAGGGACTTAAGTCCCTGTGGGCCACATTTGCAACATTAAGAATAACATAAAACCTATAAATTTATCCAGATCTCTACACCATGAAAGGGTTCTTCAAGGCCCCTGCATTCCCTGAGAGAGATATAACTAATACTTTTGTTTCACCTTATTCAAAGCCCTTTTCCATTATAAGAAAGTAATTATTTGGGTGGCCATGGAGTGAACGTCCAAAGGCAATATCCGAAGCCTGGATGATTTAGGAAATTGTTGCTAATCCAGTTTCACCAAGCACATTTTGGAGCTGAAAAGGAGCTGGCGCGGGCAGTTTAAAAAAAAAAACAATCAATAGGTTAGTTTTACAGAATTATCTAAAATGACGAGAAAAACATTTAACCTTTTAAGATTTCGGAGGGGGGTTTGCAAGGGTCCCTAAATTTAACTCCGTAAAATCACTATTTTTGACTCCTTGAACCTGTGGCAGTCCTGAATTATTCACTATACAAGCACAATATAATTTAATCACAAATTTACTGGTAAAATGTATTCTGTGTATCTTTCTTGGATTCATTCCTGCATTCAAAATCGGCACAATTCATGGGAGTATTTAATTATTTGGATTTTGCCGAATTAATAATTTACCAAAATTCTTTTTTTGTGACTTGCTTCTTGGTGTGTCAACACTGCCCAGAAACTAACCAATTACTGATGTCCAAAACCTCAATCCGGGCTAACCTGCATATTTTGCTCTACATATAATCTCTTTGTCATATTCATTATCTGTCATAATCCATGTTTTGTGTTTTAATTTTTAGATGGGGTCGTCGCTGGGTACTCTGGGCTTCAATGATAATCGGTGGAGCTGCTTGCCTAGGAACTGTTTTATCAGAGGATGGTAAGTTAGACTCGAAGACTTAAATCACAAAGAAGTAACTAAAGTTATATTTCACACGATTAAGTCCCAGCTGTTTTATAGCATAAAATGGAGATGTGAGTTTACCTAGAGATTACGTTTTTAGGAAATGGGCCGTATGCCTCTGAGTTTGAAGCTACTTGACTTCCCTACAAGTTCCTTCTGCCAGTTCCTTCCCCTCTAGTTTTGAGGGCCAACCTCTTAAGAAGGAGGTAAACATAAGAAATGGTACTAGATTTCATAGACCAAAGACTTGGGCTTCCTTATCCGTATCATGGCACCTCAGCCAGGAAGTATTGTGGGAGGCTGGGAGCAGACAATCCTGTGGTTTTGACACCCTTCCTTTTTACCTTCCCCAGATTTCTCCAGCTACCCATTTGTAGCTGGGCCGACTCTGCCTCAGCTTAAAGAATCACACCATTGATCCTTGTCCCAAACTGAATAATCAGCGACACCAGGAGTTGAACCCATAACCGTGAAGGACATCAGATTGCAAGGTCAGCGCACTAACAACTCGGCAAAGACAGCTTGAGAAAGATGGGGGGGGTCTCAGAGGGTTTTTCCCTTCGCGGGGTAGGGGGGGGGGGGTAAGACGAAAAAATTACATTTGTTGGCCACTGTTTGTTTGGACGGGGGGTAACCCTCAGGCCAATACTAGAGGAAAGGAGCCTCTCTCCTCTCCTCTCTGTTGTCCGTTGAGCACAGGTATGGTTTTGAGTGGGGTAATGTGTAAAGAGCATCCTACTTATTTTGTTCGTTTGATTCCTTGTAATTTCGATTCCTCAGTTAACTGTTTAACTTTTTTAATTTAATTACATTTTATTCAATATAATAAAGCACCAACAGAGATCTGAGGTCGTAAAGTTGGGGGTAAAATAGCACAATATTAGTCTCGTCAGGCACTTCTTGAAGAAGAAAAAAATTTAAAGAGAAAAGGAATGCAGGGTAAGCAAAAGGAGTGCCAGGCAAGTGGGATGTAAGAAAGGCTCTCTCAACATGGTAAAAAAGACATATAGCAATAGAAAATTCCATTAATGGCAATCAGTATCTATTGATTCCATTGGTATCAATTAAATCTTATGGTTATCCGTTAAATTCCATAGATATCAGGCTCTTAAGCGATTTAAGAAAAAAGATGCTCTTCATAGAGGAAGTAAATATGGCCTTTCTGGTTGATTTAGCCTGGCTTATTATAATGTTCGATATTTTATTCGCAGATGTGTTTCTTGATTCTCGGTTTATATCGCTGTTTTTTGTGAAGTTTTGCAATAGATTTCATCCTTTGTTTTGCCGCAATTTTTGCATTAAAACCAGAAACAAACCTAGAAATTCGGTCTACTGTAATGGCAAGGAGAGGATTCAATCACCTAAATTTTGTGTGTATGGAGGGGGGGGGGTTCTTGTTTATGGCCATCGGCTATCGGCTGTGCTTTTTATTTATTTTTATAAGTCAAAGAAGCCACAAAGTTACACATAAGTGCATTGTAGAGTAGCTATGTATTCGATATGTAATAGGATATGTATTTGGGTGTTTTTTTTTTACCAAAAAGCAAAATAGACAATTAAAATTAGCCAAAATTAGTTTACTGTATATCTAGTTAGAAAGTGATTGTCAGTATTTGCAAACAAAAAAAGATAAAAGAGAAAAATAAAATCAGTAATAATAAAAAGTAGTAGATTACCACATGGGGTCTGAGTCTTGTAGTCCATTTAGAAAAAAAAAGATAGCAAAAATTTTCGCTGAAGACTGTTTGAAGCAACACATTTCAAAATTGTTTTGTTTGCTCAACTTGATTCAACCTAAAAAAAAAATTATCAAGAATTTGAAAAACTGAGTATAAGTTTTTTGAAAACTGTGTATAAAAACCTAAATAAAGAACAATGTGGGCACGATGTATCTTTTTTTTTTTTTTAGACCAGGGCACTTTGTATCAAAGGTGTTGTCGTAAAAACTTCGAAAAGGACTCATTCGGTTGGAAATTGAAAGGGCTAGTGCCCTTTTTAATAGTAAAAAGTTATTGGAGGGCAACCAACCCCCCTCCCACGCCTACCATTTCCTCAAAGACATCCAATCAAAATTTTGAGATAGCCATTTTGTTAAGCGTAGTTAAAAGGTTCGGGAATTATACATATGAGGATTACAGCCCCCCCCCCATACAGCCCTCAGGACAAGGGCTGTAAGTTATGCCATGGGGGCATATAAGGTCTTTATAGAAAGGGTGGTCGTATAAACTTGGGAGGGGGCTCGTTGGATTGGTAATCAGAAGTTCTAGTGCCCTTTTTAAGATTTAAAGTAATCGGAGGACGTATACCACCCCCCCCCCCTCCCACACCTCGTATATTCTCGAAATGCATCTGATAGAAGTTTCGAAATGTCCATTTGTTGTCGTAGAAACTCTGAAAAAGGCTCATTCGATTAGAAATTGAAAGGTCTAGTGCCCTTTTTAGTAGTCAAAAGTAATTGGAGGGCAACAAGTCCCCCCCCCGCGCCCATCAACTCACAAAACACATCTAATCGACACTTTGAGATAGCTATTTTGTTTAGCGTAGTTGAAAGGTCAGCAAATTATTTCTTTGAGGATGACAGCCCCCCAAAGCCGTCAGTGCAAGGGTTGTAATTTATAACCTGGGGGCATATAAGGTTTTGTGGAAAGGGTGGTCGAATAAACTCTGGAGGGGGGCTCATTGGATCGGAAATCAGATGTTTTAGGGCTCTTTTTAATATTCAAAGTGATCGGGGGCAGCCACCCCCTCGCCCCCCCCCCCACGCCTTATTTTCACAAATGCATCCGATAGAAATTCTGAGATAGCCATTTGTTCAAAAATAGTCCGAAGATCTAATAACAAGGCCTTTTGGGTTGACAGAATCCCCCAGAGTATGGGGGTAAGGGTTGTAAGTTATGCCCCAGGGCCATACTAGGTTTTTAGGGAAGGGCTAGTCGTGTGAACTTTAGAAGAGGTTCATTTGACTGGGAATTTATAGTTCTAGTTTCCTTTAAGAGTCAAACAAGATGGAGAGAAACTAGCCCCCCCCCCCCCCTCCCTGACATCCTCTTCCCGAAGCGCATTCAATTGAAATTGTGAGATGGCAATTTTATTACCAATAGTCCAAAAATCATTGAACAAACTCTTTAGAGCGGACACAATCCCCTGGGGGACACAATCCCCCAGAGCCCATGGATAAGGATTGTAAGTTGTGCCCGGGGCATATAAGGCTTTTATGGAACTGGTGGTCGTATAAACTTTGGATCGGATGGAGTTCATTTGATTGGAAGTCGGAAGTTTTAATACCATTTTTAAAAGTCGAAAGTGAGTGGAGGGCAATCAGTCGCCCCCCCCAAACCTATCATTCCTCAAAACACATCTGAGACCGAAATGTTAAGAGAGCTATTTTTTTCATTATTGTTGAAAGGTCCAGTAATTTTGTCTTTTGGTATTTCAACCTCCCACAGTCCTCAGGACAATGGCTTTTAGGCAATTCGTTCATTGTTTATACACAGTATATGTTATTGAAAAGGGTATGGATGTTTGAACTTTACTTTCCAAGAAGACGAAGGGTACTCAGGCGAGCCTTTCAGAGAATGTTGAGGGGAATGTTGGACTAAATCAAAACACGTTATGTGTATACGGATTGTCAAGAGGGTGTCACTCAGGAATAACTGAGTAAATTAATTTAGAAAATTTAGGAAATGATAAAGGAGATGATCAAAAAGGCACCATTTGCATGCTACCAGTAATACTAAAACTACCGCCACTGCTACTACACCACTGTATTTACAGTATTGAGAGGAAATTTGAACTAAATCAAAAGACGCTATATTTATGCACATTGTAAAAATAGCGTATCTCAAGAACTGATTTGGGTATTAAGTTGGAACTTTCAGAGAATGCTTAAAGGGGAAGATCATCTCACCAAAACGCAATGTGTGCACACTACTGCTAATGCTGCTATTAGTGCTACATTTACTACTTCTACTACTTGTATTGAAATTACTTATAAGGCTAAGAGCATTGAGATGCAAATTTCAAGGAGTATATGAACATACAGGTTATCAAAAGGACATATAAGCAATGTCATAGCGATGGATAATTGTATTAAGTTGAAACTTCCAGGACTTGACGAAAGGGATGTTCTACTGACCAAAAGAAAATATGTTAATACTACTGCTGCTAGTAGTACTAACGTTATTCCATACAATTACTAGTGGTATCAATACTACTCCTCTGACTACTATTATAACTATGCCTAAGGGTATGAAGGTGAAATTTTCAAGGAATTTTGAGGGGGGGGGGAGATGAACTGAATCACAATACGCTGTCTGTGTGCAGGTTATCAAAAGGATGTAACAGAAATATCTTAGGAACAGTTTGGTGTGTGAAGTTGAAACTAACAGGGCTTATTGTGAGGGATGGTGAACTAATCAAAAGAAAATATTTGCATTCTAATGCTACTGCTTCTACTCATAATGCTACTACTGTTAATATTTTTACTACTTCTATTACTACTACTGCCACTAAAGCTTAGGCTACTACTATTAATTCTGCTGCTACTGCTACTACTACTACTATTAAAACAAGAGTATTGAGGTGAAAAATTTGGGATGTATAGAAACTGTATGGAATTAATTCAAAACACACTATGCCCACACAGGCTGTCAAGTGGACGCATCAGAAATGCTTCAGGAATGGTTGATGGTATTAAGCTAAAACTTTCAGCGTGTGTTAAAGGGGATGCTGAAGAAACCAAATGTGCTATGTGCATACTGCTACAAATGCTGGTACAACTATTGCTACTGCGCAAGCTAAGGGTACTAAGGTGAAGCTTTTAAGGAATACTTTGGCGGATGGTGAACAAAATTAAAACAAATTATGAGCATGTGGAATTTCAAATTGGTGACAAAGCAATATCTGAGGAAAAACTTATATTATTAAGTTAGACCTTTAAGGGTAAGTTGCGGGGGATCTTGAACTAGCCAGAAGCCATTATAAAAATAATAATAATTTATTTGAACCCTATATACATACCAAAATGTACTTAGAGGAGTATGGAAAAAGAAATATACATAATGAAAACACTTATCATCGCAAACAGTAAAAAATACACTAACAATGACTCACAAACGATTAATACACTCCAATGGAAAATCTACTAATGACTCAGATCGTTGTCTGAATCTGCTGTCTAAAACATACATCTTATCACATATTTAAAAAAAAAACTCTGTAACGTTTGGAGATATAACTGTTATGAGACCGAATAGGAACACGAAGAAAATACTTACAAAGTGTGAAAAAGACAGACCGAATCTGTTGACGTTCTGACGTGGTAAAAAACTTCCATAATGACACCAGAAAAAAACACATGGGGAGGAAAAAACGAGTTATAAAGCCGACCAAGCGTTTTTTTTTTTTGTAAAATTGGCATTTAACTCTAGAAAAATGTCCATTGGACTTTCTCAACTTCTCTCTCAACACGTTGATTGTTAGTGACCTTGTTGCTCGAATCGAGGTCCCGAGTGCAAGTCCAAGGTACTTGAAAGACGCAGTGGCAAAAAGTGTATCAGGGCCAACCAGAATTTTTGAATCGGGAGGGTGATGACAACCAAAAACGAGAAATTCAGTTTTAGCAGAAGCGACTAACAGCCTGATGTCAGACAACCCGGGATAAAAGCTGTTTACAGCAGCCTCCAGTGATTACATATTATCAGACAGTAGAAGAATGTCATCTGCGTACGAAAGGTGACTTGCGTCAATGAATGTCTCGATAAGAAAATGCGGTATTCTGCGGGTTGCACAGCGGATGGCCTTGTTAAATATTGCAGGACTTAACACTGAGCCCTGTTTTGCTCCGCGACGCACAGAAATCCGGCTGCTGTAAAGGTTTTCGACGCGGAAACGTATAGAAGAGTTTTGATACCATTGGCACAGGGAGGCACAAATGCATGGGTTTACCCCACACCTCAAAAGTGCTAAAACAGCTTGGGAGTGTACAATCGAATCATATGCTTTAGAAATATCTATTGCACAAACATATAAAGGGGTCTTCATTCTCTCATACCTCTCCAAAATAGACACGAAAACTGCATATGCATTCCCAACACCAAGACCCGGACGTAAACCAAACTGGTGATCTCCATGATCACACGTATTCGAGATTTTTTAAAAAAAAGAATCTTTTCAAATAAGTTTGCAATAATTGAACAAACTGTAATTGAACAATAGGAGTCACACGATTGAGAGTCCTTATTCTATTTCGGGACACATCTCACAATGCCCTCGCATAGTGCAGTCGGTACGAATTGCTTCTTAATACAAGCTTGGAAAAGTAACGCCATATGCTCAACTATTTTCGCTGTACCATAAATCAAATGTTCAGGTTGGAGTCCGTCATAACCATGAGGTGTTTCTTTTTTAAGGAGACGAATTAGCGTAAGAACTGGCGTTGGCGTGATAGAAACAAGATTTCGGCTATGATCTAGTTGAGAAAAATGGTGAAAGAGAATATGTCGAAAATTTGTGTCCAGTGGTGGGGGGGGGGGCTATTAAAGAATAGCGAGAAGTGTTTTTCCCAGGAAGTTACATCAATAAGGTTAGAAACACGAACAAAACGATGAAGTGAACCTTGATACTCTGCTTCACAGTAGCTGCGGATGATTTTGGATATCACCAAACAGAATAGATACTTGCCTTCTCTTGAAGAGCAATACAGCTTTCCGGTACTCTTTTTCAGCCGATATAAGGATACTAAAAATTAAACCAGATCTGGGTTGATCACAATCCACCCAGATCTTTAACCAAAACTTGTGACAGTTCTTTGCAAGTTGTAGCTCTGGGTCATCGCTTCAGCCCTTTTTCAGTCTACCAATTCTCTCAGATGGTACTGCCGCTGAGGTGGCTACTTTAATTGAATTAGTAATCTCAGTAAGATAGCAATCTTGATCTAGGCTGCCGCCATTCAGCGTTGTAGAAAGAAGGTGAAAAGGAATTTTGATTTTAGATAACATAGAATCCAAAACACTTTGATATAGAGGTATGTCAATATTATCCCAATGCATCTTCCAAAACAACTGAGGCTGTTGACTGATTTGTGGAATAAACAAATTCATACAAAACTTTAAGTGTAAATGGTCTCTTGTTAACATATAACATCATGTGTGTACTTTTAATACTACCACTACGGTTACTGTAAGTAATGACGCTAAGGGTATTAAGGTGAAACTTTTAAGGGGTGTTTAGGAGGAGTTTTAATTAAACAAAAGAACTTTATGCATGCAGTTTTCCCAAAGGGCACTAAACCAATATCATAGGCAGCACTACTCTATAACAGCTAGACATGTCATAGAAACTTTTAAAGGAGCTAATTCGCTCCTAAAAGTTCCGGTGCCCTTTTTAAGAGTAAAAAGAGATTGGAGCGCAAGCTTCTCTCAACCCCATTCATTTTTCAAACGCATCTATCCAACATTTTGAGACAGCCACTTGGTCCAGTATAGCAGAACGGTCCAGCAACTATGTCTTTAGGGATATTGGGCATGTCAACCCCCACGATTATGCAACTGGCCCTTTATGCTTTAAAACTAAATGCTACTTTAAACTAAATCAAAAGGCATTGTGTTTATGGTTGCCAATTAGACATCTCAGCAATATTTCGAGAACGACTGGGGTATTAAGTTGAAACTTTTGGGGCTACTACTATTACTACTTTTGCTCTTACAATTTAAATAAGCAAAAAGAATGTATGTGTATCCAGGTTGTCAAAGAGCATAGATAGAATCTTTTGAGGATGGTATTAAGTTTTATTTTTCGGGTCAACTTCAGGAGGTATAAAATTAAATTAAAAAATATTGTGTGTGTCAGGAAAGGTTTCCCAAATATCTACATAGCAACCCTAACCTTTATTCTTATACAAAAAAAAACAAAAAACGAAAAGATATAAAATGTTTTTTTCCATGAAAAGGACTATGTCAATAAAAAACGAACAGAAATTAATTAAAAAAATTTTTCCACAAGATAGTTTTTTAAAAGAAGAGTAAAGAGCTCCATTAAGCCAAAAATGAGATGAAATAAAGTGAAATAATCTTTCAAGTGTAAAACTACCACAAATCACTATTATTAATTGAATAAAACTCAAAACGAAGAGAATTACAATAAATAGCTCAGTCAAACTCAAAACGAGCAAAAATTAACATGAGTAGGGCTGATAACCCCCATGTCTTTCAAGACCAGAACAAGATTTGCGCTTTACTAAAAAAGAAAAAAATGACCGCAGATTGTCAGTTTTATTGGCATATACTAATATTTATTCCTTAAGGTTTTGTTAATTTTTTTGTTTATGAAAGCAAAAAATGTGAAAACATTTAAAATGTATTTTGTTTTCAGTAAAGCGAAAATTATGTACTGGTCTTTAGAAGTGTACCGTGAGTAGTATGTGATATATTTAAAATACAAAAAAAAATTCTTTCCGACATAAGTTAAACTTCCCATAATTAAGTTTAAATCCCGTTTCCAAGAGTCTAAATTCTTAATCAGCAAAAAGAAAAAATGTCTTTTAGTTTTAGCCAAACCTTGGCGCTAATCACGGGAGACCGTTTTGAATTTTGCCGAGAAGATTGGTAATAAAAAAATCACTAAATACAATGTTTCTCAGGAAGCTAAAGTTATAGCGTTTAATCATCAGAAATATTTAAAACAAATTATTGGACGAACAGTTCGCATAATGTAGTGAGTTTGCGAACATAATTACAAAATAGCGGCCCCCTCCACAGGACTTGAGCCAATCGTGAAACTAAGCTAGTAGAGCGCAGAAGCTGTAATTGTGTGATATAGTGAAAAAAACTGTTTTTCGTTTCAATTATGGATTGTCTCTATTGCCATCAACATTATTTTTTAGAGCCAATTTAATCCTTGCCTCTGTTATTGTCAGTTTGAAGTGAAGCACTGTTGTACACATAATGTAAGTCTCAATAAAACTATTGGTTTTCTATTTGTGTTTTGTTTTATTTTATATGTCTGCATCTAATCGCACAGCAGGTAATTAGTTCGTATGTCTCCAACGGTAGCGCTCCCAGGGATCTGATTTCTACATAATATAACAGGTAATTGATTTCGAGATAACCCAAGGAAAAGAGGTTACATTTATATAATTACATATTTTATTTTCTCGCGTTCAGCGAGTGGCGTGGTCACCCATTTATCTATCCCCCCCCCCCTTTGCAGCCGGTGCAGCCCTCAACGGCACGAGATAAGCTATAACGGCTCGGACGATGCGATCGTAAGATTCCCCGGTGGAACCTTTGATTTTCTTATCATTTTTATAGCTTGCCTAGCCTATTACTTGACCTAAGAAAAATTCACCCGGCGGAAATGGCGCGATCTTTAACGCCACAAACGGCACAGTCTTTAGCGCTATAAGTGGTGCTATCGGAGAACTTACAAGGTGTAAGTTCACAGCTTTAAAGTATAATATAACATTTGACGCGGTCAATCATTATTACCACAATTAAAGGCCATTCTTTTTTTTTATCGGTACAAATGGCACGGTCGGAAATTGGAGAAAAACATGCGAACTAGTTAGGCTATAAACCTTGTAATTTAAATTTAATCATTGGAAAGATACAGACATATAAGAAAAGTGATTAGACCTATTGCCGCTAAGCTATTATAGGAAAACCCTTTAGAATATCTCATAGGAGATGATAGCCTTCCCCAAAATAGGTTAAGTGAAAAAATAAATTTATTTTGAGTTATTCAAACGCAAAAAATGTCAGAATTAAGCGAACTATTAATGGCGCAAAGGTTGGTCGCGAAAAATGTAGAAATAGCAAAGTCTATTCTGCAGTACGATGGACAAGCAAATATCGATGAATTTAATATTCAATTCGGCCAGTTTGTAGAATTAACAAAAACAGAGCTAGAAACGTTAGTCGGCATGCTCTTATTAAGATTAAAAGGCCTGGCCTTAACCTTTCTAAAGCAAATTGAACATACTATAGGTGATGACGCCAGCTTGCCAATAAATACGGTGGACAAATTGTTAACGGCATTTAAAGATAGATTTATCGAAACCAGTTTCACAAATAAATTAAAACACGGAATGGTATGCTTTGACCATTCACAAAACGTAAGAGAATATCTTGATAATATACTTATTTCAGTAGAAGCAAAATACGGAAAAGGTTCAGGAGAACTGTATGAAAAATTCATACTAAATACCTTTTTGCAAGGGCTACCCCCAAAACAATATAGAATGGTAATATCCAAAAATATTCAGACGTTGGATCTTGTAGTTCAGGAGGTAGAGCGATTGATCGAAACGATCGAGTTGATACAATGGTGGCAAATCACAGTAAAGCAAAAATAAATAGCCTAGGCGAAACAAACGCAAGCATGACCTTCAAGGGCGATCAAGCGTCTCCCAATTTCTTTTCAAGGGATAACTCCCCAGTGCCACAAAGAAATAAAACGCAAGAACCCGCTAGGCAGAAAACAGTACGTTTTCAGCCCGTCAAACAATTTAGTTATGAAAATAACCCGACAATAATAAGATGCTATATTTGTAATCGACCTGGGCATATTGCGAGAGAGTGCCGTTATGCCCCCAATCGCACACTAAGAATTGCTGTCGGTAGTACGCAAAATTATGGCACCCATTTGTTCGGAAGAACAAATTTTAGCGCCAGTGGTGCACTAGGCTATAGCCAGGGAAGATTGCGGCAATGAGTACCTTACAACGCGTACCAACCAAACTTGTACAATCCTCCCCCCAATAGACAAATTAATTACCGATTTGAAAACCCAAATACTCGCCAAAGCCAATATAATGCGAGAATGGTATATAAAAATCCCGAAAATTTGCCGACGGGAAATGAAAATTTTTCAAGCCGACGGCAAATAGTTAATTGGCCGACGGGAAATGAAAATTTTTCAAGCCAACGGCATTGGCAGTCAGCGCCAGCAGCTGGCACTGACGCAAGAAATCCAAACTATCGTAATAATACCTGGCAAAATCGACGAACAAATGAAAATCAATTCAATATGCCTACGGAATCTCACGTGTCTGAATCTCTACTGCAGACACCGACGTATGAAACAAATCCACGGGGAAACGCGTCAGGCCCCTCAGAAATATAAATTGGACCCAGAGGGCGCCTAGAATGTTATATAGGTCCAAACCGATGATAGTACCGTCTTGTAGTGATAATAATAATAATAAGTTACCTATATTTAATGATTTTTGTGTGGCAAATATTTACTTTAAGGCTTTAATTGACTCTGGTGCTACCGCAAACATCATAAACTCATGCGTATTCAATATGTTGCCTCCGCATATTAGGCAACAAAGAAATTTTACTAATGCCAATTTAACTAGCGTGAAAGGGCATCAGTTGGATGCTAAAGGTTCAATTCGCCTACACGGAAAAAGGGATAATAGAATCTTTCCGACAAATTTTATAATATGCGATAACTTTCCGTATGAAGCCATTGTAGGCGCAAATTTTTTAAGGTCTAATAGGGTACTATTAGACGTAGCAAACGAAAGGCTAGTCTACCCGGTTAAGGTAGGAGAAGGAAGTTCTACCTTAAGAAATTGTAACAGAAGTTACGAAGACAACGTAACAGTAAATAAAATTTCTGGCGGTATAATGTCGCAATCTTTTGAACCTCATGTCTCGCAAGGAGGACATGGCATAATAAGAAATTTGTTCAATTATTCTGAGAGACATTTCAAAGATGAAGTAAATTTATTTAATAAGTGTATTGAATCTGCAAAAATAAAAATAGGAGATATGCGGCAGTACAGGTCAAACGAAATCAAGAAAATAGTGGAATTATGGAAAAAAAAGTAGTGAACCCCAATGCATTTCAGGCACAGCCAATGCTATTGGCGGATAGCGCCAGTCTAAATTTAATAGACAATGAAAATAAAGAAAAATATTATGGATTCGCAATACGGAAAACAAAAGTCCCTCCCAAAACGATGCAAAGAATTCAAATATCACAGATGATTGAACCAGTGGATAGCAAATCTGAAATACGGTTTACGACCCCGACAAATGAAATTCCTGAAAATATGTTATGCGAAGAATAGATTATATCTTACGACAAAGGAGAAGGTTTTATTTGGGTAACTAATAACCACAAAAATGATAAAATTACAATAAAAAAGGGGACGTGTTTAGTTCAAATCCAAGTTTTATCGGAGAATGATTTAAATAGATGGGAAAATTCTAAAAAAAAAACTAGTTGGTCCAAAATAGAAAAGAATAAAGGGACAGTAAAACTTACAAAATAAGAGAAGCATTAGATTCCCAGATCCCCCTATTTACGAATAAAGACCAGAGATTAACGTATGTGGATAATAGATACGGTTTATTCTCAACCAAATTTTGGTGGAACATACTATTGACCGTATTTTTGTATTCGCGATTTCCCTGACCATGAGAACCTTACTGAATTTTAATTATGGAAAAATCCTGAGACTAAGAAGGCAAAACCCAAAGGAAGAACACAGGGAAACGACTGAAATGCAGAAGTTAAACCCGGATCCCCATGAGAACGTCTAAGCCAAAAAAGGGAAGAAATTAGAAAACGAGTGGGTATAGAGGTCTCCACTCGTCCTTGCTATGTTTTGTTCCCTCATTGTAAGTGTCGTTTACGTAAAACCGTGTGGCTATGACGCTGCAACATGCGTTTCTTAAACAGCACGGACGTGCGTGAACAATGAAGGCATGAAATATGTTGTAAACTGAAACCTCAAATTTAACAATCTAGAGTAACCTATGTTTAAAGGATTGTTTTAAATCTAAGGGAGAATTAATAAGTGCTGAAGAATTAAATAAGCCTTTTATTGTTGTTTCCTTTCTCAAAACAAATTTGAAGACATCTCTGTTTTAGATTTCCCAATGGGAAATCTATGTATCTGAAACCAAACATGATAATAATGTCGTTTTATTAAAACCAAAGTTTATGTAGTAATATTAGTGTATCTTTTTATATTGTCTTGTAGGGTAACATTCACCTTAAAATGCACCTAATCGTGTTGTTTATTATGTGTTATGACTATTTGTTTTAAAGACCGTGTGATTCTCCCTCGTTATTTTTATTACAGGAAGTGGATTGACATAATGGAAATCGATCATTACAATGCATAATTCAGTGCAGATACAACCTAGTAGCATCTATTTTCATCATACCTCAACCAACGAAGAGTACTCACCATAGACTCCAGGCAATTTTCAACCCAGATTGTTTACGAAAATTATAGTTACCTTTGATCGTTGTTTCCTCGACCACGAACCATATTGCGTATCAGGTAACACTATATTTGAATCTCAGTATCCAGTGCATTATCGAACTATATAATCACATAAATCCTGAGGGCCCCATCGACCAGTACAAGATATAAGTACATAAATATCACCCTTCATAATCATTATGGACCCATGTACCATACGACTGTATATTTATGACATTTGATGACCCCAAAAATCATTTATGTGTCGCAGATTCACGCATCGAATCCCTTTCGACCATTTCACGTCTATCAAATGCGAAAAGTTAATATCTCTGTTATCCCATAAATGTTAAGAGATAATTTCTGAAAAATGGACCTGGAAACCAACCATTGAATTACAGAAACCAAAATTAACCCCAGTGACTAACCCCTCAGTGACAATATACCCCTCCCACAAGTTAAAGACAATATGTTGAAGGAGTCACTATAGTTTTATCTCGACCTGTTCCAAATCCAAACATCAATTCCCCTGTGATTAACCAAGGAATCACCGCAAAAGATAATAGACGCAAGCCAGGCACGAACAATTTTATAAGAGAACTGAAATCTCTAAGTGCACAAACGAACAATTTTATACGAGAAGTACACTCTCTATGTGCTTTAAAATATGCCAAAAATGATACTCCCAGGTACACCCAAGAACGATTTGAAGTATCCCAAGAACGATATGCTGAGAAGAAAAACAGCCCAATCCGGACTGTGTTGATAATAGATCGAGTCCCAAGTCCCAACAGTCCCAGTGTTCAACCCCTCAAAGACAAAGTACCTTATGAACTATAAAAAAAGCAGGTGAGAATGAACTTTGATAGCATATTCCCACACACCTGTAGTTGGGAGTATCATTTCCCATTTGACAATTAGAGAAGGCGTTTCGTCCAAGATGAACATAATCATGCTCGAACTGTTCCGTGAAGAAGCTATATTGTAAGTGCTTTAAAAATTTTGCAAAGACGAAAGTAGTGAAGGACCATAATTTACAACAGAAGGATTGAGTACACTAAAAAGACATGAATGGTGATGAAATAGATGTGAATTTACATATGTTACATTTTAATAACTTCGATAATTTAAAAATTCCAATATCCTATCAGTAATGTTACATAGCAAACATTCCCAGTGAAAGTGTTCTAATGTTCACCAGTGAACGTGGTAAACATAATATTGTGTGTTTTAAATAGCTCTTATATGTAGTGTTAGATGTTCAGATAGAGTTATATGTAGCGTTATCGTACTATTCATTTAATTTAGCGTAGATAGGAAGCAGTGTGCCCTATAGTTAGCAAAGTCAAAAAAAAACTTGTAAAAGGTGAATTCTCAAAAAAAATCTTAGGCAAAGGTAGAATAGCCCCAACCTTGTTGGAAATGTAAAAGCCATCAGTGTTAGACGTAAAAAAAATCTTTAGTATAGTAGCTTGGCTAGAACCATAAATAATCTTATTCCAGTAGATGAACTTTAGAAAGGGATATATAATAAAATAAGAAAAGTAATAGAGAAAATTTCTAGCACTCCTGATTAAGCTTATTTAAAAGTATAAAATAATACAATGTCAATTAAAATTACGTAGGACCAATAGTAAGCAAATTGCGAATATTTCAAAAAACCAAGGGTAAACAAGTCCTAATGACGGGACGTCATTTAAAAATGGGAAGGGTAATATGTACCGTGAGTAGTATGTGATATATTTAAAATACAAAAAAAATTAAATTCTTTCCGACATAAGTTAAACTTCCCATAATTAAGTTTAAATCCCGTTTCCAAGAGTCTAAATTCTTAATCAGCAAAAAGAAAAACTGCCTTTTAGTTTCAGCCAAGCCTCGGCACTAATCACGGGAGACGGTTTTGAATTTCGCCGAGAAGATTGGTAATAAAAAAATCACTAAATACAATGTTTCTCAGGAAGCTAAAGTTATAACGTTTAATCATCAGAAATATTGAAAACAAATTATTGGACGAACAGCTCGCATAATGTATTGAGTTTGCGAACATAATTACAAAATAGCGGCCCCCTCCACAGGACTTGAGCCAATCATGAAAAAAAGCTAGTAGAGTGCAGAAGCTGTAATTGTGTGATATAGTGAAAAAAACTGTTTTTCGTTTTAATTATGGATTGTCTCTATTGCCATCAACATTATTTTTGAGAGCCAATGTAATCCTTGCCTCTGTCGTTGTCAGTTTGAAGTGAAGCACTGTTGTACACCTAATGTAAGTCTCAATAAAACTATTGCTTTTCTATTTGTGTTTTGTTTTATTTTATATGTCTGCATCTAATCGCACAGCAGGTAATTAGTTCGTATGTCTCCAACGGTATTGCTTCCAGGGATCTGATTTCTACATAATATAACAGGTAATTGATTTCGAGATAACCCAAGGAAAAGAGGTTACATTTACATAATTATACATTTTATTTTCTCGCGTTCAGCGAGTGGCGTGGTCACCCATTTATCTATCCCCCCCCCCTTTGCAGCCGGTGCAGCCCTCAAGAAAAATTCACCCGGTGGAAATGGCGCGATGTTTAACGCCACAAACGGCACAGTCTTTAGCGCTATAAGTGGTGCTATCGGAGAACTTACAAGGTGTAAGTTCACAGCTTTAAAGTATAATATTACATTTGAGGCGGTCAATCATTATTACCACAATTAAAGGCCAGTCTATTTTTTTTATCGCTACAGAAGGCATGGGGGTTATCAGCCCCCCCCCCCCATGTTAATCATGTTAATTTTCGCTCATTTTGAGTTTGATTCGGCTATTTATTATAATTCTTTTCCTCTTGAGTTTCAATTATTTATTGATGTGATTTGTGGTAGTTTTGCGATTTGAAGATTATTTAACTTTATTTCTGCTCCATTTTGGCTTAGTAGAGCACTTAACTTTTCTTTAAAAATAATGGTTTGTAGAAAAAGTTGTTTTAATTAACGATATCATAGACAAATTTTTTACCAGTACGGCCTTTATAAGGGTCTGAGTCTAGTAGTCGGTCTACAGCAAAAAAAACAAAAAAAATTAACAAAGATTTTCACCGAGAAGACTGCGTGAAGCAACATATCCCAAAGAACAGATATTGTTTTGTTTGCTCAATCTGATTCAACCTATAAAAAAATCAAAGATTTTAAAAACCTGAGAAGTATAGATGACAAGTATGTAATATCATATTATAGACACATTATTTACTAGCAAGACCGTATAAGGTGTAACTACTAGCCATCAGACGGTTTTTACGGCCTTATTGCGATTTGGTAATTTCCCATTATCCGGGCCTCTCTAAAGTAGTCTAACAAGAGATGCTACAGTCAAACGGGAGAGACGCAATGAAAAACCCATTTTTTACGAGATGATTCTATACGCCGCTGTAGAGAAATACATTGTACAATGTGGTTTTAAGATTTTTAAAGTGTTGTTTTTGTTGTTTTTTTTTTGGGGGGGGGGAGTACCTAGGTTAGGTATTTAATATATGCTATGCTTTGCCCCCCACTCCCCCAATGTGCAAATATATAGCCCAAATCTGTTTCTAAACTATTATGTCTTCATCCTAAGTAGTTATCTAAGTTCCATTTCTACGACGTTATGTTCCTTCCCATGCTATTCTACGACTTTATGTTCCTTCCGGTGTATTTCCACCACTTTACGTTCCCTGACACCTTTCCATGGCAGATTAACAGACTAATTATTGCTATTGTTGTCAATTGAATATGGAATTATACAAAACCTACCAGACAAGTTTCCGGGCCAACCAGACATGTTTCTGGGCCAAGCAGACAAGTTTCTGGGTCAACTATAAGTTTCTGGGCCTTTACATTCCATGGCACCTTTCCAGAGCATGTACCTATGGATTTGGGGCCTTTACGTTCCTTCCTGTGCTATAGAAAACCGGTGCGTCTTGTTTAGCTGCCCATATATATCAATTATTTTTTTGTTGTCACTATTCTAGTTTTTCTAAACCAGTATTTGCTTGCCTGTATAGGACCATGCTATTTGCTTGGACACTATGAACGATATTAATTAATGTTTTGAATAATAGCATTTGCTTGCAGGTAAAGGAATCTCCATGCTTTTAACATTCAAATTATACCTGTCGGATTAACATTCAAATTTTCAACCTTCCCGATGGCTTATTTTGATAAAGGATTAAATACGTATATAGTCTGGTTTAGTTTTTCAAAGAGAATGAGTATTTGACATTTTTGCAAAAAGAGATTCGCAAATTGGACACTATGAACGATATTAATTAATGTTTTGAATAATAGGAGTGTGAATGATTCTAATTAGCGATTGGATTGTACGAAGGTGGAGAAAAAAAAGGATTAAACTGATTAACAGTTAAGGTAACCCTGAAGGGGTTGTTAACTCAGGTAATTTGTTACAAATTTGAAACATCAGTCTATGAAAATGACTAACGATGATAGAATGACATGGTGAGTTGACCTAGCTTCACCTCTCCGATGTGGTCTGTATAATACACAAGTGATGTTTGATAAGTATTGTCAATTTAAAAT
>JAQQPU010001829.1:52544-72035 GCA_029168905.1 Artemia sp. Kazakhstan ARC1039 | reverse complement strand
CACCTTTTTCCCCCCCCCCCCCCCACAAAAAAAAATCCTTGATCCGCACCTGCCCACATTGAATAACAAGGATAATCACTTTTCTCAATAATTCCAATCTGAATTATTATCTTCTCTGAAAATCAAATTTAAATAACAAATTTCTTATATTAATAAACCTTTTACAATTTAATGTTTTGTTTGCCAAATCATGAATTAGCAAGTTCTGTCTATAGGCCTAGCAACAAGCAGACGAAAACCCGTCTCATGACGGTTGACAAAAGCCGATAACAGGAAATCAATGAACGGAACAAAGCAATATTGTGTAATAACTATATACATGAGCGATTCCTATATGTCCGTCTATAAGAAGATTTGACACTTCATAGTAAATTTAAAAATAGGAAGCACTGTACAAGCAAAACTATTTGAATTAATAACCTACTTGTTCAAAAATTCTTCAGAAATTTATTGGTACAAAAATTAAGTTTCTAGGTGGTATAATACAGTAATTAGAGTAGTTTAAATGTCAAAAAGGTTTTTAAAGTGATTAATGCATCGCAGGTGGCCGGAATTAGAGACTTTTGGCCGGGAATAGGACGATGATTCATTCCTATCAAAGATTCTGTCCGAGAATAGGCAGGTGGCCGACTACTGGGTGTCTTGCCCTAATTCAATTACCATTTGATTTTACAAATGTCTCCAAAATCCCAAACATTTTCCTGGCCTCTGTATATAAAGGGCCATTATGTGCTTGATAAACTTTGCTGTAATGTTACAATATAGATAGGATAGAAATATTGAGCAAAAACTAAAATCATGTTTTAGGTTAGGTAGGTTGGGTCACCTTTAAGAACTCAAAATAAAATTTTGACCTCGAGTAGTTATTATATTTAAAAAGAGCAAAATAAAAGCCAGCAAGTGATGTGCTTTATTTTATCCTGGCACAAAAAAATAAAACAAAAGTAACACAAAAAAAGAAAAATTCTAGAGTTCTAGGCTAGTCTAGTTGAGGGGTCTCTTGCCCTCTTGGAAAGTAGTTAAGTTAGGCGGTAAAATTGTTAGATATAAAGCCAGAACCTAAAATCTAACCTGGGAAGGGTTTAAAAAGCAATAAACCTATTATCTATGCAATCTTTTAAGCCCTTGAAAGATGTAAAAGGCAAAGATAGTAACTTCCTTGTAAAAAAAAAAAAAAAAAATCAAATATCCTAAAATAAGGAATAATAGAGTTCTTTATTTGATAATATTTCCTTTAAAAAAAGCCATAACTCTACAATGTTTCCTCTATTAGATAACTGCCAGAAATTCTGAAAACTATCAAAATATTTACTTTATTCCTAAAAGTGTATTGCTTCCCTTTTCTTAGGGCCCCCCCCCCCCCCGGATGTATCAAGATATAGTCCACTATTTACAGGGTAAGACACCCAATAGTTTGACAGCTAAAAGTTAAACCATTTCAACAGTCCAGTAGTTAGACCATTTTGACATCAAAATTACTGTCAAATCTATTTGCCAAATTTTTGTAATGAAATATTTATTAGCTTGAATATATGACCATATACAGTCCTAAACTTGGAAAATGCTGCTCAATCTTGGACATAATATCTTAAAGTTAGAACAAAGTATCTTAATCATAAGAGATAAAGTAACACAAAAAAAAGGAAAAATTTCTAGAATTCTAGTCTATTTGAGAGGTCTCTTGCCATCTTGGAAAGTAGCTAAGTTAGGTGTCTAAAATTGTTAGGTATAAAGCCAGAACCTAAAATTTTACCTGGGAAGGGTTTACAAAGCAATAAACCTGTTATCTATGCAATCTTCTGAGCCCTTGAAAGATGTAAAAGGCAAAGATAGTAACTTCCAGCGCCTCAGTTGGCACCTTCCAGGAATATATTTCAGGCCCTGGATTCATTCTATAATTTAGCTAATTTTCAAGATAGACTAGCAAGGAGTCCATCAACTAGAACTTATCCCTATCTCATTACAAAAGAATTCAGATCAGTTGAGCAATCATATTGTTTGAATACAGTTTAAAAATGTGGATAACAATGAAAGAAAAAATGAACATTTGATTAAAAACACACTGCATGTAAAGTAGAAATTTCATTAATAGCATTTTGTTAATTTTTAATAGGCTATAGCATAGAATTTCATCTGGAGTGCCTTGTAAAAAAAAAAAATCAAAGAAAAAAATCAATTATCATGTTTGAAAATATCCTAAAATAAGGAATAATAGAGTTCTTTATTTGATAATATTTCCTTTAAAAAAAGCCATAACTCTACAATGTTTCCTCTATTAGATAACTGCCAGAAATTCTGAAAACTATCAAAATATTTACTTTATTCCTAAAAGTGTATTGCTTCCCTTTTCTTCCCCCCCCCCCCCTGATGTATCAATATATAGTCCACTATTTACAGGGTTGGACACCCAGTAGTTTGACAGCTAACAGTTAAACCATTTCAACAATCCAGTAGTTAGACCATTTCAACATCAAAATTACTGTCAAATCTATTTGCCAAATTTTTGTAATGAATTTTATTAGCTTGAATATATGACCATATACAGTCCTAAACTTGGAAAATGCTGCCCAATCTTGGACATAATATCGACAGTTAGAACAAAGTATCTCAATCATAAGAGATAAATCAAGGTTCTTTAGATCTCAGTCAGCCAATCATAACTAGCCTAGTCCCAATAATGAACAAATCTCAACTATGCCTAACTAAAACTATCTGGCCTATAGGTCTACTATATTTAAGATTATAAACCTACTGTCAATGTTTATAAAACATGCACTTTAATCAAAATATTTTTTTTTAAATTAGGCACTAGGGTGTTACTCTTTCCAAACTATATTTTTCTACTGTGCATCTTTTTTCTTGTTCATTTTTTTTTTGCAAATGCTAACCAATCAGAAGAAAGATGTCATGCTAATCTGAACTATAGAGTCACTCCATTGAAAAAAAATAGTGTGAATATTTACTGTTGGGGGAGGGGGTGTATATTTATCCTTTGCGATCAGGGGGCTATAAGTGAAGCAATATACTTTTATTTTTGATACAAGTCCCAGATATCCTGCACAATAGTCAATCAGTTGCTGATCCTGAGCTGGAAGTTGAAATTTTTAACCAACAATCCAATTCCAGTATTGTTTATCCCACACCTTCTTTTTATGATGTCTTACATACAATGGAACAAATTCTAATTACTAATACAATAGTTCTAAAGGAACTTACATCCTTCAAACTGAATAAATCTGCTGATCCAGACAGCATTCACCCATGTATCCTACATGAATGTTGTACAGTTTTGTGTCAACCTCTTTCCCTGCTGTTCAAGTTATCATTAAATCTTTCCAGGCTACCTCTGGTTTGGAAAACTGCACATATTCCTTTATTTGAAAAAGGTAGAAAGGACCTTTCTGAAAATTATTGACCCATTAGCATGATATCAGCAGTTGTTAAGGTTCTTGAAGCAAATAATGGTTTGCACACTTCACAACATGGCTTTCATTCAGGAAGATCTGTCAATACCAATCTCCTTGAATTGTATGATAAAATCACCATGTTGCTTGATGGTGGGGGGGGGGGTGCCTGCTGACATGATTCTGCTTGACTTTTCTAAATCTTTTGACAAAGTTTGTCACAAGCAACTTGCAATTGAATTATGTATAGTCAAACTTGAAGAGAAATCCCTGCTCTGGATCCTTGATTTTGTTTATTTGTAATATCAATGTGTTCAGTTATTTGATGACTCTGGTAATCATATTCTTTCTTCCTCTATGCATGTTTTGAGTGGAGTTCCTCAGAGAAGTGTTTTGGGTCTCACACTATTTTATATCTTCATTACTGATGCTACTTCCATTATCAGCAGTAAATGAACTCTCTATGCAGATGACCTGAAGCTTCTTGAACTAGCCTTGTCCAGTGAAGATCATAGCCTTCCATAATCTTCAACTGTTTGGTCAAAGGGTTGAAGCTTGGCTTCTTGAATTCAATGTTGCCAAGTGCCATATTGTTCACTTTGGCAAACTGAATCCTTGTTGCTCTTATTTTTCTTAGGCAACCCACTCTTCTCTGTAAATAATGAGCAAGATCTTGATGTCACTATTGACAATGAACTAAAATTCAGCACTCATGCTAAGAGGTCTGCTGCTGGTGCTAGTTCAACTAAGGGACTGATTAAGCATACTCTTTCCATTCATTCCCCTAAATTGATCAGTCTTCTATATAAGGGACTTGTGCATCCTAAGCTTGAATTTGGAATGTTGCCCACCTCCCCATATTTTAAAAAAGTCATAAAAGTTCTTAAAGATGGGCAGAGACATGCCACCAAAGTAATACCATGCCACAAGCATGACATGCCACCAAAGTGTGAGGGAACTTTCCTATCCAACAAGACTTATCAATGCTGAATCTCCCTACACTTGTTTACAGGAGGAATAGAGGGAATGATGTCATTTTAGCCTATACATTAATGAGGGCTAATAGTCTCCAAGCATTATTCCCTACTGTTGGTCCCAATTTAAGAACTAGAAGTCATCACCTGAAACTTGTCAAGCAGTCTACCTTATCCAGAGTCTGCACTCAATTCTTTTCATCACAAATTGTCAACAGTTGGAACAAACTAACTAATGAGACAGTTACTGCTGACTGCATTGATGTTTTCAACAAAGGCTGGATGCTGAGGGGTCCTCCAGAGAGTGTAAACTCAATTGGGATGCTAATGATCATGCAACAGCACCTGGTCACTGAAGAACTTTGAACACAACTCAAGTCATCATTCTAGAACTCTACAAGGAGGAATCCTTAGATTGCTCCTAGCTGCAATTTAAAGTAATTAATTAAAAAAAACTTTTCCCACAAAATAAGTTTTTCAAAGAAAAGTAAAGAACTCCAGTAAACAAAAAATGAGCAAAAATAAAATCATATAATCAACCACAAATCAGCATCAATAAATAAATGAACAGAAAAAATACATGAAAAAAATACATGAAAAAAATACTGAAAAAAATACAAATGAATGTGCATTGTCAGTTTAATATATATATATATATACTGATATTTAGTAATCAAAATGTTAATATTATTTGATTTATTAAAGTTACAAAAGTAAAAAAAATTATATTTTTTTCAGTAAGGTGCAAATTTTGTTCTGGACTTGGGAAGGCATAGGGGTTGCGAGCCCAACTTCTGTTAATTTCTGCTCGTTTTGAGTTTGACTTAGTTATTTATTGTAATTTCTGCTCGTTTTGGGTTTAGTTTATTTATCAATGGAGTTCTTTACTTTTCTTTGAAAAAGTTATTTTGTGGGAAAAGTTTTTTTTAATTAATTTCTGTTTGTTTTATATTGACAGTCTTTTCAGGGAAAAAGAAAATAATGTTTGAAATCTTTTTTTAAGACTTTATAGTTTGGCCTACTATTTTTATGCTGGAGAAAAATTTTCAGCAATTTTAACAACATACACCCTTTTAAAAATCTGGACACAAATAGTAGTGTTTAATTTAGTTTCAGACCTCCTCTAGTTGACCTGAAATGGAAAATTTGATACCATTTGCAAAAAAATCTGTTTACTTACTTTGATAGCTTGGATACACTTAATGCTATTTTGATTTGGTTAAATTTTAAGAGCAGAAGTAGCCCCAAAAGTTTGAACATAATGGCCTCAGTTGTTCTTGGGATACTGCTGAGATGCCTTATTGGAAATTACCATTAACACAGTGCAATTTGATTTAGTCTTAAGGCAACAGTTTTTAAACATAATGGGTCAATGGGAGGGTGGGCATGGGAGAGGGATTAGTTGCCCTCCAATCATTTTCAACTATTAAAAGTCAAATGAGCCCTTTTCAAAGTTCCCGTGATAACTCCTTTGATACAATGTGCCCTGGTCTAAACAACAACAACAACAAAAAATAACACATTATACCCACATTGATCTTTACTATAAATATGTTAAGCCTTCCAATCACTTTTGACTATTTAAAAGGGCATTAGGCCTTTTGATTTCCAATCAAATGAGTCGTTTTTAATTTCTATGACAACACTTTCTATAAACACCTTATATGTCCCCAGGGCATAAATGACAACCCTTACCCTAAGGGCTGTTAGGGTGGCTTTCATCCTCTAAGACCTTTTTTCCAGAACTTTCAACTACATTAACCAAAATGGCTATGTCAAAATTTTGATTGCTTGTGTTTGGGGAAGTGGTGGGCATAAGAGGGGTGTTAGTTGCTCTCTAATCACTTTCAGCTATTAAAAATGGCACTAGCACTTTCAATTTCCAATCAAATGGGCCTTTTTGAAGTTTCTACAACAACATTTTCAACAAAAACCGTCTATGCCCCCAGGGCATAACTTACAACCCTTTTCCTGAGGGCTGCGGGGGGTTGTCATTCTCAAAAACCTAATTTCGAGAACTTTCTACTGTGTTGAACAAAATGGCTATCTGAAAATTTTTATTGGGTGTGTTTGAAGGAATGGTGGGCGTGAGAGGGGGGTTAGTTACCCTCCAATCACTTTTGACTATTAAAAAGGACACTAGCCCTCTCAATTTCCAATCAAATGAGCCCTTTTGAAGTTTCTATGACAACCCTTCCAATAAAAACATTATATGCCCCCAGGGCATAACTTACAACCTTTACCCTGGGGGCTCTGGGGAGTTTGTCAACCTTAAATACATAATTTCTAGAACTTTCAACTACATTAAACAAAATGGCTATCTCTAAACTTTGATTGAATGTTTTTGGGGAAATGGTGGGCATGAGAGGGAGGTTAATTACTCTCCACTGACTTTTGACTATTAAAAAGGACAATTTCAATTTCCAATCAAATGAGCCCTGATTGAAATTTCTACGACAACTTTCTATATAAACTTTATGTGCCACCCAGGGCATAACTTACAACCCTTGCACTGAGGGCTCTGAGGGGGTTATCATCCTAAAAGACCTAATTTCCAGAACTTTCAACTATGTTGAACAAAATGTACATCTCAAAATTTTGATGGGATGTGTTTGGGAAAATGGTGGGCATGAGAGGGGTGTTTGTCACTCTCCAATCACTTTCAACTATTAAAAAAGGCACTAGCCCTTTCAATTTCCAATTGAATGAGCCCTTTTGAAGTTTCTATGACAACACTTTCAATAAAAACCTTATATGACCCCAGGGCATAACTTACAATCCTTGTCCTGAGGACTATGGGGGGGGGGGGTTGTCATCCTTAAAGACCTTATTTCCAAAACTTTCAACTATGTTGAATAAAATAGCTACCTAAAAATTTTGATTGGATGTGTTTGGGGAAAAGGTGGGTGTGACAGGGGGGTTAGTTGCCCTCAAATCATTTTTGACTATTAAAAAGGGCACTAAACCTTTGAATTTCCAGTCAAATGAGCCTTTTTTAAAGTTTCTGTGACTATGCGTTCTATAAAAATTATATGCTCCCAGGGCATAACTTACAACCCTTGCCTTGAGGGCTGTGGGGGGGGGGGGTTGTCATCCTCAAAGACCTAATTTCCAGAACATAAAACTACATTGAATAAAATGGCTATCTCAAAATTTTGATTTGATGCGTTTGGGGAAAAGGTGGGCATGAGAGGGAGTTAGTTGCCCTCCAATCACTTTCGACTATTAAAAAGGGCACTAGCCCTTTGAATTTCCAATCAAATGAGCCTTTTTTGAAGTTTCTACAACAATGCCTTCTATAAAAAACCTTATATGCCCCCAGGGCATAACTTACAACCCTTGCCCTGAAGGCTGTGGGGGAGTGCCCTCCTCAAAAAGATAATATCTATCTGAAAATCAACTAAGCTGAACAAAATGGCTATCTCAAAATTTTGATTGGATGTGTTTTGGGAAATGGTGGGCGTGGAAGGGGTGTTAGTCACCTTCCAATCACTTTCAACTATTCAAAAGGGCACAAGCCACTCCAATTTCCAATTTAATGAGCCCTTTTCGAAGTTTCTACAACAACTTCTTTGATACAAAGTGCCTTGCTCTAAAGGAAAGAAATAATAAATAATACATTGTGCCAAAATTGTTCTTATATGCCCCCAGGGCATAACTTAAAACCCTTTCCCTGAGGGTTGTGGGGGATTGTCCCCCTCAAAAATATATTTTCTATCTGGAAATCAATTATGCTGAACAAAATGGCTATCTCAAAATTTTAATTGGATGTGTTTGGGGAATGATGGGCATGGGGGGGGGCTAGTTGCCCTTCAATCACTTTTGAATATTAAAAAGGGTACTAGCCACTCCAATTTCCAATTGAATGAGCCCTTTTCGAAGTTTCTACGACAACTCCTTCAATACAAAGGGCCCTGGTATGCAAAAACCAAAAAATAAATAATACATTATACCAACATTGTTCTTTACTTAGGCAGCGTGATTGCACTGCCTATGATAAGTAAAATATCTATGGTTGTTTTAAAACATTTATCCAAATTATGGTAACCATTTTCTTTTGGCATACAACAAGAAACAAAGTGTTACTTTAATGGTCCTTTCAAGGGCTCAAAATGAAATTTGCAAGGGTAACTTAGTATATTTGGATAGAACATAAAATATGCGTGCTGGGGTGTGTTCATCTTATGTCTAGCTAAAGGATAAAAAAAGACTCTAAATTTAGCCAATCCTGATTTATAAGGTATTATAAAGAATTTGGAAAAATTTGTTTTAAATTTGAAAAATGAAATTTGAGCATGGATTAAAATCCTACTCAAACCATTAGAGATGTGTTATCAAGGCATAGAATAGCCACTCTCCAAGAATTTCAATTTAAAATTCAAAAGATAGTCCATATACCATTTAAAAATTCACACAGTGGAGAGCTTGAAAATATGTGATTAATGTCTGAAATGCCATTGAATAATTATTTAGTAATTAAATAATAATTAGTACATTCTTTTGTATTTATTACAACATTGAAAATATGAATAAAAATTACAGTGAAATAAAATCTTGAACTGACAAGCTTTCTGTAATTAATATCATTATACATCAAATATTCAGTTTAATTTTATTAGTTCTTTCCAAGATTGTTCAACACACATATTGTTTTCAGTGAAGAGCCAAAGATACAGTAGGCTTTGGACTTTTACAGTTAGGGAAGGAGGAAAATAGCAACGAAGATCATACTGCCTTTCCATAACAAACAACAAAAGCATGAAGAACAATAGGGAAATCTTTTTGCAAGACAGTGAAGATAATTTGAGTGAATGTTTCAGCCCTCACTTTTTTTATCAGTTTTGGTTGAACTTTCCTTAAGTAAGGATGCTAGGAATGCTTTGAAAAATTTTTAACTTTTGGTTTTATTGGTTGCATGTTATTGTGAGTCTTTTTTCTTTTATATATTTTTGTCTTGTTGAGGACGGCCCTTGGACATAGGGCTGAAATATTCATTTAAATTATCTTCACTGTCTTGCAAAAAGATTTCCCTATTGTTCTTTGTGCTTTGTTGTCTGTTAGGGAAGGGGGCAGTAGCCAAACATTTGTTTGTAGTGATTTTTATTTGTTAAAGCTTGATTTGCATATTCAATTTAAGTTTTCCTCATTTTAAGATTCATGTATTGATTAACATTATTATCTGTTCTATGTTTGTTTGCTATGATTGTTTATTTAATTTCTGATCATTTTTGGTTTCATATATTCTTTTGATAGTAATTTTTGGTTGTTTTGACTCTAAATTATTACAGGTTTATATTTATGCTGATCTTTCTGCTGATCTTAAGTGTAATATATGGCCTTTACTTTTTTTTGAATAACTTCTTTTTTCAGAGAGTATTTTTAATTAATTTCTGTTTGTTTTTTATTGCTAAAGTTTCAAGTTTTTCAACATTTGCTATTTCACAATCATTTTTTTTATATCAAAATATCAACACTAGTATCAAATTAACAATATTAAAGTAAAGAAAGTATTAAACTGTACAACTATCCCTTCCATATATACCTTATATGCCCTTGGGGCTTAGCTTACAACCCTTGCCCCTGGATTATGTCAACCCTGGAGGCTTTGTTATATTATATTTGAACTATTTTGAGCACAAAGGTTATCTCAAAATTTAAATTGGATACATTTGGGACATAGGAAGTGGGGGGGGGGCTAGCTAATTGCCTTCTGATCACTTTTGACTCTTAAAAGGGGAACTAGAACCTTCAATTTCCAGTCAAATGGGCCTCCTACAACCTTATATGCCCATTGGGCATAACTTACAGCCCTTGTCCCCAGGCTCTGGAGGGGGGGTGTGTTCATTTTCATTTGATCTTTGGATTAATTTGAACAAACGGGCTATCTCAAAATTTTGATTGGATGCATTTGGGAAAAAGAAGGCATGGGGGCTCTCATTGCCCTCCAGTCAGTTGACTCTAAAAAAGAGCATTAGAGATTCCGATTTCCAATCAAAGGACCCCCTTCAAAGTTAATACAGACACCTATTCCATAAAATCCTTGTATGCCACAGAAGTACAATTTACAAGCTTTGTCCCAAGGCTCTGGGGGGCTGTGTCAAACCTGGACATATTGTTATATGATATTTGGACTATTTTGAAAAGAATGGCTGTCTCAAAATTTCAATCAGATACCTTTGCACAAAAGAGGGCATGGTTTCCCTCTAATCACTTGCCTCCTATAAATGGTGCTAGAACTTTCAATTTCCAATCAAATTAGCCTCCTATAAATTTTATATGACCATCCTGACCATAAAAACCTTATATGCCCCCAGGGCATAAATCACAACAGTTGCCTCTGGGTTCTTGTGGGCTGTGTCAACCCTGCAGTTTTGTTATCCGATCTTGAGACTATTTTGAACAAAATGGCTATCTCAAAAATTTCAATCAAATGCATTTGGGGAAACGGGGTTGTGGGGGAGGGCTAGTTACTCTCTGATCACTTTTGTTTCTATTCAAATGAGCCCCCTCCGAAATTTATAAAACACCCTTTCCATATTAAGTGCCTCTGGGAAAAAAACAAAACATTGAAGCCTTATGGAAGGTGGGTTTAACCTTAAACATAAGCTATACTCTAAAAACTGGATCTTAAAATGGTTTCATTGTTGCAGCATTTGAGTCAAATGTATAAACCAAAGCAATAAACGATTCTTTAACATAGCCATGCTAATAATTTGCCATTGATTCCACAGAAGTCTTTTCTATAACAAGCAATTGGTATATACATGCAGGAAAATTTAAACAAAGTCAGTTTTTTTAAGTTCCTTGAACATTTATTATTGTTTTTATTCTATGCTTGTACTTTTGAGAGTATGCTTCCAGGAAAATAAGCCAAGATTGGCCCAAATTGACTCTCTGGTAGATCCATGAAAAACACCTCAAAAGGTTTTATGGTTTTAATTATTGGACGAACAATTATCTTTAAGTAGAAATACCCTTCCCCCCCCCCCCAATTTCTCCGACTTAAGAAAAACACGAAAAAACAAATAAACCCAGAAAACAAAAGTGTGAAATCGAGATCTTTTGTGCAATACCTTGACTTAGGAATTATAAAGTACTAGGCTAGTACTACAATTACTACAACCCATCTATACAAATTATAGTAAAGAAAAATGTTTATTTTACTAAAGCCACAAGCAGTGTGGATGTAAAGCATCAAATTAAAAAAAGTATTTTCAGCTTTAAGATTTTACAGAAAAATCCTAGATGGAATTTTTAAACTTGCAAATTAACCAGTATTCGGATTTATGAGTTTCCTTTAGTCTTTGTTTTAGATTTGTATGCACCTAATTTGTTTGTTTAACTTTGACTAATATTACCTTTTCCACTTCTAGTTGAGCCAGTAATCGAAAAAGTTATAAATACACTTAGTGATGACTATGAGTTCTTATATGTTGGAGTTGGTGACAAAACAAGGTAATTATATATTTTTTTTTAAATAGGCTATAACATTGTTTCAAGTAGGATTCTTATTGGTCAGTTAGCACTTAATTTTTTTTCAAATCTATTGCTAAGCTTTGTAAATTTAACTTTATATTCAAATGTTCATACATCAAAGTTGAAACTTAGGTAATTTCGAAAACCACACTGTGTGGTAATGTGATTCTTATGGTATTTAAGTGATGTAGTTGTAGATGTCTTTATTCTACCTTTATAGGGGAGATAAACTATGGCCCTAAGGTAACTAAACTTTGGTAGCGTGCCTTAGGCTATGACTGGACTAATGAGGCGTACCAGATGGGCATATTCGAGAGACTAAATGCAGATTTTAGAGAGGTTAGCTATAACACAATACTTTTATTCAGTTAACATATACTAATACAAGGTTTACTAATATATATATATTCTACTGGAACTGGTTGTCCCAAGTAGACCACAAGTCTCAGAAAACTACAATAATATATATAACAAGATACTTAAACACTTACAATAATCCGACAATGTTCCAAGGTATTTCTAATTCAATGGACCAGAGGTCAGTCCAGCATAAAGTTAGTATCAGTCTGCCCCTTACCATAAAATGTATCTTTTAACATTTTTATCAACCACATCTTCCTGGACCCAACCGACGCAATTAGCTAGGAAGTGGTAATTTCTCAATTTCCTGTTAAGCAGAAACTTGCCAGGACATGTTCCTTATCTTAATAAAAAGTGGCATTTCTAAACTTTTGTATTTGCGTCTTAATATTTTTACTAAATTCCAAATTGACTTAATTAGAAGACTTCACCACAATACTCCCCGTTTAAAGAAGAGTTGTCCACAATTCTCAATATATTACTTTTAATAACAATTTAATTTTGTTTAAAGCTATTATGCTGCCATCTTTGGGTCATTATGTGCATATACCCTCAATGGGTTTCCTTAGGGTCATGTTTCTGGTCAAATATAGGCCATGTCCTTTTTTGTCCAAGTATTTGAATTTTGAAATTCATCCTTGTTCTCTTTTTCTCTGTCTCTAGGACTGGAAAATACTCTTTACCCTTTTCATATGCATCTTCTATTTTAGCTTATCCCCAGTGGCTTAAGCATTGTATTAGTGGTTCTGCTTAAATCATATTTCAAGTTATATTAGAAACGTTTATAAATTATTTGAGTTTAAATTTAATTCCCATTAATAATTCAATTTGTCTGGTTGATGTGGTTGATATACCGTTTATTTTTCAGGGTTTAGAAATGCCTTGGATAAATTACACATAACAATTTTGGTTTTTAAATTTTCAAGCATTTTCACATATTTCAATAATATAAAGCCTTTGAGGCGATGTAGCACATTCTCTAGGTCTAAATTAAGTTCTGATTTTATCTCACTTTATGATGAACTTTTAGCAAAGTCTGTAATAATGCATACAGTTTCCAAAATATCAGTTGATCAGGTATGGCTTGGTTTCTGATGGTATGAGATGTTAGTATCAGGATACATTTGAACTGGCTTCGAAATTTGTTACTTTCCAAAAAATGGCTCAAAAATTGATTGAAAAAAATGGATCCCAAAGGATGTTACGAAAAATTTGATTTCCAAAAAGAAAGCTAAGGCTGTATCTAAAATAAATATTCACATTAGGATACACATAAAGCATAAAGTGTTACATATATAGTATAAAGAAATACTCAATTTTGTAAAGGTTAATTACTTTTAATTATTTTTCTCTCTTTTTACTCTAAATATAATATGCCGCTTAAATAGAAACATTATGTTTCTTGCTGGCGACTTGTTTCATTATCCTCTTCAACTTAATATAGATTTATTAATCACTTAACAGATCGTTTCACCATAAAAATATTATACGTTGACTCGAAATCAAAAATTTATATATAACATTAAATCACCAGTTAAAAACTGAAAGTAAATAAAAAATAGTGTATACACAAGCATTGTCTAATAAACTTTCACAAGTATTTTTTTTAAGTCGCAAAACTAGATAGGATATTTAACTACTGGTTAAAACTTAAAGCATTTAAAAAAATAAAACACAGTATAGACTAGCATTGGAATTAATTCCAATTAGTGTTTTGTTAATTGCTTATTAAGGATTAATGTAGAATACTTCTTGAATGATACAAAAGCAAAATAAAAAACAAAAATACTTAACATATTAATTCACTATATTTACATTTATATTTAAAATGACTTAAGTTATGTTTTTACATAAGTTAATTGTTTAAACACAAACAATAATTATGTACCCTTTAAATTTATTTAGTCACTGCAATATTTGTTCTTTTATCAACTTTTAAATAAGTCCGTCAAGACTTTTATCTGATAAGTCTTAACTGCTATTAAAATATACAAACAAATCAACCCTAACATATAGATTTATACACTATAATTGAGAACTGTGATTAGCCTCTATATAAAGGCTTAGGAATAGTTCATGTAACATGACTTTGCTATTAAAATTTCTATATTTAAATTTTTTTTCTTTTTTTTATGATAACAATTCCATATTTATAAAAGGTTTTCAAAATACATTTATAACTGTATATGTTTTCTCAATTACATTTGTTACCACTATATATGTTTTACATACACGACTATATACATTTTCTTATCTTTGTTTTACAACTTTGGTTCTATTTCGAACCAACTTGTGTCATTAACTGTTTTTAGCTTACTATATGCCTGTTTGTTTGTTCAAACTTTTGAGCTTTTTAATTCTTTTTGAATTTTCAGGTGATTAACAACAAGGACACAGTTTAAAAAATGTATTAGTCTTTAATCTTTTTTTTCCAGCCTTAATTTCCTTTTGGGACAAGGCTCCGTTTACAACTTGATTTGATAAGCTAAAAATTTAGCTATTCATCTTTTTACCTCTTTTGGCACTATCAATTGATTCGTCCCTGCACCCTGAAGGTTTGCTTACCAGGGCTGCCTTCTGGTAGCTCGTTACAACGTTTCTAGGTTCTCTGTCATCGACTACAGCTAAAAGGACTATTATGAACCTGCACACACAATAATTAATTATTTATAGTATTGCCACACTTTTTTTGATTTGTGGCCACAGTTTTCTCTTGGGTTATTCTGTTATCAAACAAAGTGGCCCTTCTGGAGAAAATATACCTTGCCTTCATGGCACAGTAGTTTATTTTTAGACATAAGAGTGACAATGACTATTTTCGCTTTAACTTCCCAACTTTTAGTGGTCTTGTCTTTATGCCATGCTAGTCATTTTTTTCGAAAACGACTCCCACATAAGAGAGCATAATTTTTCCTGTCTACTTGGAGCATTTCTCCAGTATTTCTATTAGTCTCGGCCAGAGTTAACCACTGTCACGGTGGCTCCGTAGTATTTATGCTACTTATTTTGTACTTATTTAGTACAATTATTTCGTACTAGTCTCGTTTGGTCAGTTCAATATGCACGTATAATAGAGTTTAACTGACTCCATTCAATTTCTTTTCCTTCAATTTTGTCTGGCTATATTTTCAACTTGAACCCTTCTCTTTTTTTTGATTATTTACTTCAATGAAGCCTAAGTTTTTTTTTTCATTTTTTTTTCGATTTTTCAGTAAAATAGGTCTTTTCTTTTTTTTATTTTTTTTAAGTCTATATTTATATGTTTGATGTTTTATTCAATAACTTTTACAAGTTTTTATGCTGATTGCCCTTCTATGGTCAAATTCTTTATCTCCTTATTTTTAAGAGGTGGGTGTCTATTGTCGCAACCTGTATTTTTTTGGAATTATTTAAATTTCTTCGTCCGAAAGTGTTTGTGTTAGAAAAGTACTGTATTTTTTCAGCTGATTTTTAGAACACTTTTAATTAAGTTTTCCCTCGCATTTGCTAGTTCTCCTTTCTTCATGAAAATGCAATTTTTACAACATACTAGGTGCAGATTTTATTTTTGTTTTTAATTACGATCTTATTTTATATGCTAAAGAGAGACCACAATTCCTTTTGCAAGGCTACATAACTTTGACTGTGATTCTCACTATCTGTGGTTTATTGATAAGCTTAAATCTGGGAAAATTGTATGAACGAATTTCTGTTTATTACTGCAAGTTTTTTTGTTGTGTAATGTTATATTTTATTTTCAAAGAAAAAGTGGATACGTTTAGTTTGTGTTTAGATTCAACGGATTGGGATTTGGGTGTTTGGGTTGGCACAGGTGACAACCAGTTGTTTAAACTAGGGATCTCCTGTCCCAATTCGTTTTCTCAGATCCGATACATCGCTAGAGTTAAAATAATTACCTTGAACTACTGTGGTTTGCTTGTGACGATGAGGTTTTCATTCGTATCACCATTTCTTGTTTGTATTGGTCCAGATTATAATATATTCTATCATTTTAAGAACGTGAAAAGCCGTATTTACGGCAAAGACTACGAATGGTATATGTTCGTCCCAATTCTCATTTTCCTCTCTTGCATGTATCCCCAACATGTAAACTAATTCCCTATGTTTGCGTTCAACTTTTCCATTAGCAGATACCATGTAAGATGAGGTAAACCATCGCTTAACCCTCAAATATTCCGTAATTTTGTCTAATAATTTGGCTCTAAAACATGGCCCATTGTCACTAAGGAAAATTCTAGGAAAAATTCCGTGTCCAAAAAATAGCCGGTTAACTAAAACTTTCGCAAGGGTTTTTGTCTTTCGGTCTTTAATTGGAAAAGCGTATAAATATGAGTTGAAATGGTCAACTACGGTTAGTACACACTTATTTCCTTTCCTGGAAACTGGTAAATTTTCTCCTGTTCCCCAAATGTCTATTTACATTAATTCTCCTACCCCTGAAGGGGTGAGGTATAGACCTAATTCGGCCCTAGGGGTCTTTGGTGCCGACTTTTGTTTGGCACACTCTTGGCAGCTTTGTATGAAAGCTTTTACTTTTGAGTACATTTTTGGAAAATAAAAATTTCCTTTTAGCCTCCCAATAGTTTTCGCTTCTCCCATGTGACAGCCAATAGTTGCGTGTGCCATCTGTGAAATTTCTCCTTCCAGTGATTTTGGAATTACTGGAATAATTTTAAGTAATTTTTTCTACATTCTTGCGATGGTCTGTAATATCTTACCAAAATATTTTTACTTTGATCCAGGTCAAAATTATCTAAGTCCTTCAAAAAATGTTTAAAGTGCTCTGGCAATTCCGTTCCTTTTAATAAAAAGGATTTCATTGCTAAACAAAAATCATCTTTATCTTGATGATTCATAATATTTCCATTAGATAGTATTTCTACTCCTTCCAGTTCGTTTTGGAAGATCCCAAAGAATATTTCCACCCGGTTTTTTACGTTTTCCGGTAAATGTTTTAAATCAAATTGTTGCAAAAAGTCAGTTTTTGTCATTCCATACTTTTCTTGTTGTTTCGGTTTTAATGGCATTTGTTCGTGGCTAGTGAAATTTACGCTTAATTCTGGACTGTTTAGAGATTTTATTTCTGAATTTTAAATCTTTTCCACTTACCCAAGCCCTATTTGGTTCAGCTTTACTTTGCTATTACTTAGATATGATAGTTTTAAGCATGTGATACCATTTTCAATTTTAATAACTTGATTTATCACGAAAAACGTGGGGTATTCTTTAAGGGTGTATCCTCCTATCATAGCATTCATTGTTTTAACCTTTCCTTCTTTTGTATTTAATGTCGCTAGAACTTGAGCTGTTGTTCCCCCTTCTATTGTGATTCTCCGTTTATTTTTAGGTTATAATCCGAATCATCACTCTCTTTATCTGTTGTTACGCAAATTTGCCTATTAGTTTCATTTGCCTGGCTTATGGTTATTGTATCAGTTATGGGTACCCATACGATCCCATATTTTCTTATAGCATCTACTCCTAGAACGCAAGGAATTGATAGTTGCTTACATATTATCACCGTTACTGTTATTTCTTTATCCCCTGTCCTAAATTTTAATGGACATTTGTCCAAAATTTACAGCTTGTGACCTGTTACTGATGTCATGGTATTCTGGCATCTGCTTACGTGATTTTTGACACTAGGAGGGAACCTCTTAAAAACTTCCTCTCGAATTAATGATTTAGATGCACCCGTATCTAGTAAGCATAGTAAATTTTGAAAACACCATTTTAAAACAACGCAAAATCGGTTGACTATTATTATTTGCATTTGTATCACAACACTCTAAACTATAAAGGGGTCTTTGTAAGGAAACAGCTCTGTCGACCCTTACAGGCATGTCTCTCCGTTTAAATGCCCACTGTTTGACCAAAAGTTTCTGGGGTTATCCCAGTTTTCTTCAGCGTTGCTATTTTGACCCTGGGTATTGTTAACCGTTTGCCTCCTAGGCTTAAATTCAGGAATATTATTAGGTGTTTGCCAAGTATTATTTGTTCCCTGACTTCCCAAATTTCTGCCCCCCTGCGTTCTGAACTGGTGTCTTGTCTTGTACGTCTGGCCTTCTTTGCGTATTCTATGCCAGCAATCTGCTGCATAGTGGTTTGGTTTGCTACAATAATAGCAATTAAATTTTCTCCTAAATTGTTTGTTGGTTTCCTGGTTATTTCTAAATATTCTTGATCTGTCATTGTTGGTTCCCCAACTGTCTGACTTTGGTGGGGGTGGGTGCCCATATTTTCTATATTTATTAGCTGCTAATCTCTCAAGGTTGTAGAATATGTCAGTTACTTCCCTAAACGGCGACCCTCGGCTGCCGTCGCGCCTTTTTGATTCACGATTTGGCTCTTCAAAATTCACCCGCTTCTGTCCCCTTTCATATTTTATACTTTCTTGGGTTCCTGTGTTATTTATTGACATCTGATCAAACTTTCATAGCCTCGTCAATTTTTACCTCTGTTTCTATTAGGATTATAGCCTGCTCTAAATTTTCAGGTTTCCGTGATAATATTAGTCTTAATAGCTTTTTTGGTAACCTTTGCGTAAAAATATGTAATTGTACTTTCTGTACTGTCTCGTCATTTCCGTCTTTCTCTAACTGTAAGCTTACAGATCTACAAATTTTGTCTGCATATTCCCTGATACTAGTTGAGGTATTGAATGTCACTACCTCTGTTCTTAGCCACTCGGAGATGCTTGTCTCTATGAACCTTTTTTAAAAGATTCAATTAGAGTACTGATGTTCTTGGGCTCTTTTCCCTTAATTGCCTCAAAATGTTTAAGGGCGCTTCCCTTTAATCTGGCTGCAACGCATTGCTCTTTGACCTTATGCTCAAACGATTCAGTTAGTTCGTCGAAAATTTTCAATTTTTTATAAACTTATCTACATCTGAAATTCCCGCGTATTCCGGTATTATTTTTGCAATTTCAAGTACCGTTGATAAGGATGCCATTTTTTTCTCTGGTAAAGCGATTTTATTTCAATCTACAATTTTTTTTCTAGTCCTCTCGGCCCAGTTTTTCCAACGGCCACCAGTTGTGGTAATGTGATTCTTATGGTATTTAAGTGATGTAGTTGTAGATGCCTTTATTCTCCCTTTATAGGGGAGATAAACTATGGCCCTAAGGTAATTAAACTTTGGTAGCGGGCCTTAGGCTACGACTGGACTAATGAGGCGTACCAGCTGGGCATATTCGAGAGACTAAATATAGATTGTAGAGAGGTTGGCTATAACACAATACTTTTATTCAGTTAAAATATACTAATACAAGATAT
>JAQQPU010001829.1:11533-30968 GCA_029168905.1 Artemia sp. Kazakhstan ARC1039 | reverse complement strand
ACACTAGCTACCACATAAACATACGGGTAAAAAGAATAATAGAAAAAAATGGGTTATATTGATCCGGGAAAACCTAGTATGAGCCAATTTTTTTCTGATCGCCATGAACTTTTTTGGTAAATTGAAGTCAACTAAGGGTACTTTAAAAACAACAAACATTGAAAAAAATATGATTTTATTATTTCCTAAAGCAAAAAATCAAATTGTTTTGTATGTTGATCTGCTTTAAAGCATAAAGTAACCTTTTAAAATGAACTTGACAAGAGGAGAAAAGATACTTTCAAGTTTCTAAAAAAAATTTCAATCAAAATCTAAGGACCAGGAGAACCTCAATTAAAAAAAAGTAATGAGACAGATCTGGTTGAAAACTTTTTCGGTTAAGACAATGAAGTACAACTCTTTTTAACATTGATTTTACCATTCAAATATAGAAAAATGACAAAAAGGACATAAACAAACAAAAAAACAAAATCTGACATAAAATCTTCTGTAAAAAATGGTAATTTAAGACACGTATATATTCAAGACTGTCTATAAGATTGGTGTCAAGACTGTTTTAGTTTTGTAGAAGATACACAGTTACGAAGCTATTTAAAAAAATATAATTAGAAATTTGTTGCCCAAAGCTGATGTTAACTGTAAACTTTGACCAAATATTTAAATTTTGTCCAATATTTATTTCCAATCCTTTGTTTTGAATGCCAAGAGGAAAATAAAAACTTCTTTTTCAGAGATCCTTCTAATATTAACCAGCACCTTTCCACGTAAATTTTGACCCAGCAAGCCTTCTCCATAATAGCTGATACAAAATTATAATTTAATGTGCATAATGTTTTTCAAACATCATGTGAATCGAATTAATCAAATGAAACTTTAACATAAATAATATATATCAACTGTTTATTTTGTGTAAACTGTGCAAGTTCTTAAGAGAGAATGCACCGCCATGTAGTATCACTGCATCAGAAGCTGGGGAAATCGATGCCTAGTTTCTTGTTAATTTGAAGTCGATCATATATCTCAGTACTTTCAACTAAAAGTAACTGAGCACTCTCTAGGGAATTTTGTTTTTTACAACAAAGTGACCAAAAGCGCCACTTTGCTCCATCACACTGACTTGGCTGCTTAGTGTGTGCACTTGAACTCTCATGTCTGTTGGAACGAGCCTTTTCCTAATTGTCTAGCTATTACATACAATTAAATAAGTATTACACACAATTTTAAAGACAATATTGAAAATGAACTACTGAAAAACAGTTAATAACTACATAGACTTCACAAAAACAACTAACGCGACAAAAGATTTTTTTTTTCTCAAAACCGATCACAGGAAGACCTAGTATATAATTCTCCAGTGGCTTATCAACTTTTGAAAGACTGTACGTTGATAGTAGCAACTGTTTCTGTCGGTAGTGCGTTCTGAGTCTTTCACACACGTTATCAGGAGAGTTGTCTTTCTTTATGAATATGCTAGGCCTATGGGAATGTGGCCTCTATGGTTTTGCTGCCTGTATATTGATAACATTTTTGTAACAAGAAAAGCCAATGGCTTGCTCCGTTTTTTGTTTGAATAATCTCATTTTATTTTATTAGAACTTTTTCTGGTGACTGCTGAAGATGGAAGATGACTCCTATTTATATTCCAAAATTCAGTCTTCAGTCTTAAAAACGAAGAATTTATGCGCCCTCTTTACTATGTAAGTTTCTTCTCATTTTTCGTTTAGGGAATTTTCAAGGAGAAAAGAAGAAAGTACATTCTACCAACTTCTTGTAATTCAAAGATCAATGTAAGTTTGAGATTTAAAGTTGGAATGAATTACTAATTATACCCATTTTTTTCTTCAGTTATTCCTACTGTAGATCTAGCCAGCTATAAGATAGACAGCTAGACCTACAGGGAGTTCTGGAAGTTCTTGTTTAGGGTAACAAACTTTGAAGCTGCTTAATTTGAAATTCTAGTTTAATGGCTGAAAGAGCACCTTAAGTAAATATATAGCACATTAGTGCTATAACCTTTCCAAGATAGCCAGAAGTAGCTAAAGTAGAATTTTACCGTAAAATTCTACTTTTGGCTATCTTGGAAAGGAGTTTGGTTAGGAAAATGAAACATTCAGGGATAGATCTACAAGCTAAAGTATGGGTAAATATCTACCAAATCATATTATTGAGTTAGGAATAAAGTGAATAGGCCTACACCATTCAATGCCTTTTGTAAAATTCTACTTTAGTTACTTTTACCTATAGCCTATTGGAAAGGGGTGAGGTTAGGAAACTTAAACTTTTGGGGATGGGTCTACAGGCTAAAATATGTCCTGGAAAGGTATTTTGAAGTACTTATCTCCTCTCCTTCTCCCTCTAGAGGATCCTGAAATTTGCCTACATGACAGGTCTATACCTGGGCTATTAAAATTTTGACAAAACAAAATTTTACCTTAATTTTCTGTTATAAGATTCTTTTTCTCTGGCTTTAGTTCTGAAAATGCAATTCCTGTTATTTGAGTAGTATTTTAAGCCATTCATTCAACACAACAGCAACCTTATAAGAAAATCGAAATATATTTTCTTGTGATTATTATCACTTCTAATCAGCAGTTGTACCAAACCTATCCTGCTCAAGTCATTCTCAGGGCTATACTGTGGTGTTCATCCTCCCCATAGTATAGGCCTAGCGCAGACGGTTTGATATCATCTATTTTCCCTTCTTGTTTTAGTTTTATATTTGTGTTTAAAGCTTTTTCCAATAGGCAATGTTTAGAAGTCCTCCAAAAAAAACATCCCCCCAGATCCCAAATCAAGTTCTGTAGTGAAAGATACCCATCCTGGCTGGTCAAGCACATTATCTGAAAGTTCTAATGATAGCTCCAATTCGGAGAATAGGACAATGATAACTGTAGGTCCTAATGCAACCATAAATGATGATAATGGGTTTCAAGAGGTCCTCTCTAGAAGCTCTAAAAAAAGGAAAAAAATCTCCCCAATTAAAAGCATTTCCCCTCTCCCTGCCCAAGATCCTCCCTCCAAAAACTTAGGAATTTACCTTAAAATTACTCCCACTACCCCCTTTGAAATAAAAATGATCACTGCAATAAGAGTTGTAATTTTAAATTGCTAAAATCAATGTTCTCTCTTAACATTAACTGTGATGGATCTCTGCTAATAGCTGTAGAAGATCAGAAATCAGCAGATACAATAATTAACCTTAAATCCCTTCTGAATATCCCAATTATTGCATCTAATTGGAACCCAAAACAATCACCAACAAAAATTGTAGTTTATAATGTTCCCCCAGAGATATCTACTCAGGAGTTAAAAGAAGGCCTCTCAGATAGGGCTGGAAACACAATCCCAGTTGAGGATGTTACCCAACTTGGAAAACCTAACTCTACTGGCCTAAAAACTAGTAGATCCTTCATATTCACACTAAAGGATAAAATTGATATCCCAGAAAAATTATTCCTATTTGGGCAAATCAAACCACACAAGGAATACAAACCTAAGCCTATTCAGTGTCAGAAGTGTTTCAAACTGGGACACATGACAAACAAATGCAATGAAATTCTCCAAGAGTGTAGTACTTGTAAATCTTTCCATCCTAAAGAGCTGACAACTTGCAACAACACCCAGCCTACATGCATCAATTGCAAAGGCCCACATGAATCTACAAATAAATCATTATGCCCTGCATACAAGAAAAGAGCTCTAACACTCCAAATATCAACAGAGAAGGCCATCCCATACCCCTTTGCAGCAATGGAAGCAAATGCTGCCCAACAATACCAAATAAAGCCTGTAATGAAACCAACCAAAACCGCCAAGTCAAATGCATCAAGCACCCCATATAAAACAATATCTTCTAAGCCCCCTAGCTCAAATCCCTATCAGAAGGAATCACCAAGCCAGCAAGCAGTGTTTTCCGGTGAGATGAGGCCAGCCTGGCCCTCCCTCCCAAGAAGAAACAAACCAGAAACACTACCAGGAATCAATCCTTTAACCAACAAACAGGATGCACTACCTAAAATGCAATCCCCAAATATATGCTTATTCATTCTAAACTGCAATGCAGTTCAGGCCATGAACATACATCAACTACAGAAAACAAAAATTATTGCAGAATTGGCAAAAATCTACATCCCAGATGATATGCTCATTCAAGCAAAAAAGATCTTGCTTTACTTTTAACAAAGCTGAACATTGATACACAGTCATATGAAGAATAAATCAACAACACAACATTTATCAATACTCCAATGGAATGTAAGATCACTCACAGAAAATAAGCTAAATGAACTAATATCATTTATGAATAATAATTTGATTAATATTGCTTGCCTCCAGGAAACTCATTTAACCCAAAATCAACAAATTAAGTCTCTGGGATATACTATCCTGAGAAAGGATAGATCTTTAGAGAGAAAAGGAGGTGGGGTAGCTTTATTAGTCAATAATAATATAAAATTTTGTGGCATTAATTTTCCAGATTTTGAAAATGATGTTGATGTAATTGGTATCAGTGTTTGGCTGAATAATTTAAAAACCTACATAATAAGCTTTTATAACCCTAATGGTCAAACTACAGATGCCAAGGGTTTCTTTAATTATATAACTATTTCTAATATGTTAAATAATATTATTATTTGTGGTGATTTCAATGCCCACAGCCTTTTGTGGGGGAATAAACCAGCAAATAAAGCTGGTAAATTTATTGAGCATATGACTTCAAATAATAATGAATTAGCTGTTGCTACCCCTCCAAACTTGAATACATATTTCAACCCCAAAAGTGGCAAATTCTCCACAATTGACCTACAAATTGTGTCATTAAATTTTTTTAACAAAATTTACATAAATAAAATTGATAGTCTATGTACAGACCACTTTGCTATAGTTTACTCCCTAAATGAACCTGCTGAAACTTCATCTCATACCTCCAATTATATTAACACTAAAGCAAATTGGTCTATGTTCCAAAATAAGCTAAATGATGAAATTACAAGTTTCACCCAAAGTTCATGCATTTCCAACACAATAGTTGACACACATGCTGAAGCCTTGACATCTTTACTAATAAATACAGCTAATCATGCTATCCCCAGGACAACACCTAAGAAAACATTCACTAAACAAATTCCTAAAGCATGGTGGACAAATGAGTGCCTAAATAAATGGAGGATAAAAAAGGCAGCTAGGACAGAATTCATAAAAAAAACCATCACCTACTACATATTTAAAAAAATTACAAGCAGAATCTAATCTAAAAAGGACTATTATAGATGCTAAATATAAATACTGGAATAATTTTGCAAATAATCTCTCCAGAAAAATGCATGAGCCAATTATAAAGTCATAAGCCATATCTGTGGGAAAAAGACTTCCCCCAACCCACTCCTGTATGAGCTTATACATAATAATACCCATTATGACAATGATAATGAAAAGGCTAAAACATCAAATAATCAAAGCAAACTGTCCACAATTCCTATGAACCCAAGTTACCAACCACGCCCAGGATCCGAGTACATAACTAACCCATTTTCAATCCAGGAATTGAATAATGCAATACATCATATTAGGACCAAAACTAGCAGCAGCTATGACAATATACACCCTACATGGATAAAGAATCTCACACCTTCATACAAACAAGGACTGCTAAATTGTTATAATCACGCTTGGGCATCTTCTAGGTTCCGCAATATATGGAAATGTTTGTCCCTCCTACCAATCCTAAAGAAAAATAAACCAAAAGATAACCCTGAGTCTTATAGGCCCATAATGATTACACCTGTGATGGGGAAAATAATGGAGAAAATGATTTATCACAGGCTCCTCTGGTTTGTTGAAAAAAATAATATGATGCCACACACTCAAACTGGATTCAGGAAATACCACTCCTCAACAGATGCTTTCATTTTGCTAATAAATGCAATAAATGAATCTTTCTCTAAAAATAATGTCCTAGTTGCAGCTTTCCTAGATTTTGAAGGGGCATATGACAATGTGAACCACCAAATCCTTTTAAATAAACTTGCAAACCTTGGAGTACCCCCTAAGCTAGTATATTTTATTAAATCCTTCATAGAAGTGCAAAGTTTCATTGTTTGTGTTGGTTAAGCCTCTTCACCCCAAAAGACAATATCCAAAGGCCTACCTCAGGGAGCAGTCCTCAGTTGCCTCCTATTTGCCCTATATCTCTGAGACATGAACCTACCCCACACGAATCTACAATATGCTGATGATCTGGTGCTATGGTCATCTGGCAACACCTAATCATATTAATTACCTAGGTCTCATGCTTGACCAAAAACATAATTTCCACCTCCACATTTCAAACACAATAAAAAAAGGCTATAGAAAAGCAAATATACTAAAAAGACTTCTTTACACAACCTGGGGTTGTAAGGAGAAAACCTTTCTCCAGTTTTATAAATCACATATAAGACCCCATATTGACTATGGGCTCATCATCTATGGTGCATGTGCAAAGACCCAGATGCAAAAAATCGAAACAACACAAAATGATATAATACGTCTCATATTTTTTCTTAGGAAACCCACAAGCACCAAGTTTCTGCTTATGGAGAGTGGATTAACAACCATAAGGGAGAGACGTAGCTTTCTCTTGACAAAACATCTTACAAAAATTGAATCAAATAGCTCACACACATTACGTAATTGGTTAAGAAATCCAGCCATGTATTGAGGTATTGCAGATGAGTATGCCAATATTCAAAAGAAGTTCCCTGTACCAGCAAAGTCTATTGCACCCACTTTCCCCCAATCCCCTCCATGGAATTGGTCATTTCCCATAATAAATACTGAATTTTCAAATTGGAATAAAGATTTAACCCCCATTGCTTTTGTCCAGATAAAATTTGTAGAACTTAATACAATTACCTATAAAAATCACTTCCAAATATTTGTTGATGGGTCAAAAATGAATGAGAAGGTTGCAAGTGGTGTTTTTCTTCCTCACCTGAAAATTGCAATGGGCAAGATATTGTTTAATAATTTATCTATAATGTCTGCTGAGTTAAATGCCATAATCATGGCATTAGAACACCTTAAGCAAAACCAACCTTTGATTGCAAATTCAAATAATATTATCATCTATTCCGACTCTTTATCAAGCCTTGAGTTGCTGGCCTCAGCTCCTCAATATAAGTTGGACATTGACACTTATCATTGTCTCAGTATTATTGATAATCTTGCTTCAAGTGGCATAAAAACTTACTTTCAGTACATTCCTAGCCACTCTGGCATAAGTGGTAATCATCAGGTTGATGAAATAGCAAAAAATGCTATAAATATTGACCAGCCAAGTGGGAGACCAATCCCAATTAGAGATATTTACCGATGGAGGCTATCAGATATTAATTTTAATAAGATTAATCCTATCCTTTCCCCCTTTCCCAATAAGTATCTTTCTAAAATTTATCATAGAATTCGTTCTGGAACAAATGGACTAAATTTCCTTGCATTCTCATATAAGCTTTCTAATTCAAGTGGTTCAATTCCCCTGTCCCTTCTTTGCAGGCATTGTAATATGAATAATGAAACAATTGACCATTGCCTATTTGAATGTAATATGCTGGCATCTGCACAACATACCTTGCTTTGTAAACTGTTAAAATACTTCAAACACCACAAAATCTCACTATCAGCCAAGAGCCTAGCCAACTATACCTGCACACAGAGCACAGAAATCGATATCTATCAACTTATATTTGAACTCCTTGAGTCAAAAGATCCACTGAAAGATATCTGAGAATATCTAATAAATTTGGGACAACCAAGACAGTAGCTCTGTAGCCCACAGAGTGAAGCAAAAAGAAGAGGGCTAAATAGTACCAACTGAATAGCCCACCTGCTGTGAATTAGAAGAAGAAGAAGAATTTTTGGATCAATTGCTTTCTGAATAGCCACATCCAAATTTTGGGTGGCAAATCTCTGTATTTGAAACAAAATACCTCTTCATTGCAGGGTCGCCTGCATCGACCCAGTATATAAAAAAGACCTCTACAAACTCCTCTGCTGTTTATGCACTATCACGGACCGGATCAAAATTTGTCAACTCCGCTTGCTTGGTCATGTCCAACCAATGCCACCAGGTAAAATACCAAAGGATAGCTTTGAGGGACTGATACATGGCACACGACCTCGAGGCCAAAATTGCTAGACATGGCTTGACAAATTCAATGGTTGGAACTCCTCCCTTCCCTCACCCCCTTTCAAATTCCACCGTTTGACATCAGAGAGAGTCAAATACCATCCCCATGCTCAACACTTAGTGAGAAGACAAGAAGCCCCATTATATGCACAGAAGCTGGATGGGATTATTTAAAGTAAGTCAAGACATTCAAATTTCAGCTGTAAACTTGTTTATGATATTTGCAGGTTCTCAAAGAATTCGCACAAGATGTGGAGGTGATGTTTATTGATTACGAAAATTTTCTAACTGTAGACCGGTCGGAAATTTTCTGTCCTGTGAAAGGCTGGAATCAGAAGCCGTTTGGTCACTTCTTTCAATTTGACGCCAATTTCCGCACTATATCCCATGACAACTTAAATTCTGTACTGGTTAACAAATCTGTTGAGCTGCATACATTAAAACAGGATGATGACATCGCTATTTGTGTATTTACACAAGATCCTAAAAATCAGCCAATTGTCTCTATGGTTGCACAGCTTCAATGCAAACAAAACCCCAAGGGAAGTGTCTTTGATAGACTGGGTGAGTTTTAAATTGTATTTTATTTGAATTACAATGCTTGAAGAAGTTCCTTTTTTATCCTTGTTTTTTTTTTCTTTATTCTTAAGTTGCTTTTTCCCTCATTATCACTTCTCTTACAGAGGGATTTCATTAAAGTTAAATTGAAATAGCTAAGCCAATGAAACAAAACTAGGAAGCCATACTGCTTTTTTGAAGCACATAATTTGTTTTATTCAGGCCTTAGTCGCAGTTAAAAAAAACCCCAGAAAATCAAATTGATGTTCTTAATAAATTAATGAAAACAATAAAGATTGAATAGGATAGGGTAGGCGAACAGAGCCAATGATGATGCATCAGATGTTTAATGGACATTTCAGTTGCGAGTTCCTTTTTACAGGGATGAATAGCAAGTCTGTCATCTAATCTTGCGGTAGAGGGAATCTATCAATTATCTGTGACAGCTGCTTCCGTTAACTATTTCTGTAATTTTTCCTTGTAGAATTTCTCCATGGACCCCCCCTCCCTGACAAATCCCCCAGACAATTCAAACCTCACCAAAAATTTCCTCCGAAGATGCTCCTGGAACATTTCCACGTTTAAAATTGACTTGCCAAAGCTAAACTTAGACAATTAAAAAGGATTTCATATAGGAATGTTTGGCAAATTCCTCCATGTAAAATTTCTCATGGAAATTTGCAGCAGTAGCAACTGTTATTTTAGATGTCAAAGTAGTTATGAGGGAAATATGCTGTAAGATCAAACGGCTATGCATGACAATCGGAAATAATAATAATTAAGAAACCGAAACGTACAAAACCAAAATGAGGCAAGTGGAAAAGAAACAACAAAAAGATAAAACAGATATTTTGACAAGGACCTCTAATCTATCCTCGGTGGTCGTAGTAACACAAATTTGGTCATTAGACATGCTTTATTGTGTTCACCAAGGATATTGCGCTGTCAAACATTGCCATTTAAGTTAGGCTGCAACGTTTGTGGCCTACTATCTAAACGTTGTGTGCTCACTCAAAGTTTGATATGGATTAAGAAAGAGTAGCATTATTTCTATGGAAGAAATAAAGCAAACAATTTAAAGCGTGTTTTCATCTTTCCACGAGTCATCTTTCAAGAATATATTAAGTCCTAAGCATTCAAGACATATCTGACGCAGCTTTAATCTTTGGCCCAAAGCATTTTAGCAAATACATTTCATTAAACAAGTTATTATTATAGATACTAATGATATAGATAATAAAAACTTTTTATAGATAATATAGATAATAAAAAAAAATTTAATTCTTTTTTTTCCGACTTGTCTATTAAAGTGAGGTCGATTGGAGGCTCAATTTTTTTTAAGATGGGTAAAGCAAGGGTTGGTGATGTCCAAACAAGACAGAAATGTTCAAAAAGAAAGAAAGGGATACGATTTTCACACGTGTAATCTTTATTACACTTTTTCTTCTCACAGCAAAGATGATTGACATATTAACACAGGGCTGAAAAAAAAAGAACGGGGCTGATTTTCACATTTAGAAAAGGGAGAATGACAAAGCTGATATTTTAGTTAGGTTAGGTTAAGTGATACCGTGGGGGCATATAAGGTTTTTATGAAGGCGTTGTCGTAGAAACTTCAAAAAAGGCTCATTCGATTGCAAATTCCGAGGGCTAGTGCCCATTGTAATAGTCGAAAGTGATTTTTGGGAAAGTGACCCCCCTCTCACAACCACCTTTCCCCCAAACACATCCAATCAAAATTTTAAGATAGCCATTTCATTAAAGGCAGTTTTAAGTGCTGGAAATTAGGTCTTTGAGGATTACAACTCCCCCAGAGCCCTAAGGGCAAGGATTGTAATATAAGAATTTTCTAAATCGTTAATATTATTTCTTATAGAAGGGATGCTTGTATAAACTTTAGAGAGGGCTTATTTGATTGAAAATTCAAAGTTCTTGTTCAATTTTTAAGAGTCAAAAGAGATTAAAGGGCAACTAGCCCCTCTCCCTCCTCCACGCCCTAAATGCATCAGATAAAAATTTTGAGATAGATATTTTGTTAAAATAGTTCATAGTTCTGATAACAAAAACTCTGGTGTCAACACAGACCACCAGAGCCCAGGGATAGGTGTTGTAAGTTATGCCCTGGGGCTTAACATATTAAGGGGAGTTTATAACTTATGGCAAGGGGTTTTGTATGGGATGATTAGATAGGAAATCTTTTATAATTATCCAATTATAAGCTTAAAATACATACTCTGTGATAGATGCAAAATTGCTTTGGCACACAAATTCCTATTAAAGTCAATTCCAAACAATCGTGATCCCTATGTGTCAGCAAGTGAAATGGTCTAAACCCCCTCAACACCTGGCGTCCGGGCTATCATATAATCTACCAAGCATACAAATACCCCAAATCAGTATCAATAAATAAATGAAACCCAAAACGAACAAAAATTAAAATAAATATTAGAGTCAAACTCAAAACGAGCATAAATTAATGTGAGTAGGGTTCAAAACCCCTATGCTTTCTAAAAGCCAGAATATAATTTGTACTTTACTGAAAAAAATTCAAATGAGTTTACTGAAAAAAAAATGTGCATTGTCAATTTAATATACATATGCTGATATTTATTCCCTAAAATCTTAATTAATTTTTGATTTCTTAAAGTTACAAAAGTGAAAATATTTCAAAGAATTGTTTCCTTTGAAATATTCCCAAACTCTTGTTTGTTGTTATTTTTATTCGATTCAAACTTGATTTGCATATTCAATTTAAGTTTCACTAGTTTTTAGATTTATTTTCATTTACATTAATATATAATATATGTTTATTTGCATTGATTGTTTATTTAATTTTTGTTCGTTTTAGTTTCATTTATAATTTACTAGCAAAATATTTGTTTTCGTTTTAAGCTTGATTTTCATATTCAATCCAAGCATTACTCGGTTTAAGATCAATTTATTCATTTATATTATTACATGTTGTATGTTTTTGCTGTGATTGTTTATTTAATTTCTGTTTGTTTTGGGTTTCATTTATTCTTTAATAATAATTTCTGGTCGTTTTGAGTTTGAATTTTAATAGATATTTGTATCTCCTGTGCTTAAGTTTAAAATGGCCTTTACTTTTCTTTGAAAAACTTATTTTTCGGAAAGTTTTTTTTAGTAGTATTCCAAAAATGGCTTACCATTCCTTTTTGTTTCCTGTCGGTGACGATGCATTACCGTAAATTTAACCCTTTGTTTGTTCAACAATACACTAGTTTTTTCCTAAAACTATTGTTTTTATGATCCTTTTGGTTAACTAGAAGAAAGCTGAAAAGATGAAAAAAATGACAAGTGGTATTCTATTAAAAGGGAATATACTTGTTTTTTTGTTATTTTTATTTTTATGAACATTTTACTTTGATATTTATCTGAACTTGATTGTTGGACAAAAAAATGTTAATTCTCTGTTCCACATCAGTGGAACAGATCTTGAGGTGTCCTTATTTGAAATTAGAAATGACGATTAGTACTTTTATTACAACTTTTTTCTGTCTAAGATTGCAGTTTAATTAAAAATTTTGATTTTTTGATAAATTGGGCACGTCTGTGCTTTTTGCATATCGGTATTGATCGTGCCCAATTTTTTGGGCAAATGAAACATTTGCCTCTCAATTACTTGGACTATCTGTCTTGGCTTTTCTCTGTCTACTTGATTGTTGGACAAAAGAATGTTAATTCTCTGTTCCACATCAGTGGAATAGATCTTGAGATGTCCTTATTTGAAATTACAAATGACGATTAGTACTTTTATTACAACTTTTTTCCGTCTAAGATTGCAGTTTAATTAAAAATTTTGATTTTTTGATAAATTGGGCACGTCTGTGCTTTTTGCATATCTGTATTGAAGAGGTTCTGCTAAAACTAAACAAAACGGTAATTAGTATATTCTAACTGTAATGTAGTATTTATATTTATTTGTAAGTGTAACTATACAGTTATATAACAATGTAAGTGGATACTGTCTCTTTAATAATTAATTAAAAAAAAACTTTCAGAAAAACAAGTTTTTCAAAGAAAAGTATAGGCCATTTTAAACTTAAGCTCAGGAGATACAAATACCTGTTAAAATTCAAACTCAAAATGACCAGAAATTGATATTAAAGAATAAAAGAAACCCAAAACAAACAGAAATTAAATAAACAATCATAGCAAAAACATACAACAAGTAATAATAAAAATAAATGAATAGATCTTAAAGCGAATAATGCTTAGATTGAATATGAAAATCAAGCTTAAAACAAAAAAAAAATTATTTTTTTATTGAAGTATAAATGAAACTTAAAGCGAACAGAAATTAAATCAACAATCAATGCAAACAAACTTACAATAGATATTAATATAAATTAATAAATAAATCTTAAAACGAGTGAAACTTGAATTGAATATGCAAATCAAGCTGGAAACGAACAAAAATCACCACAAACAAGAGTTTGGGTATGACCTCCTTCTCTCACTGTAAAAGTCTTAAACCTACCACGCCATTGGCTCTTTACTGAAAACTGTATGCGTCTTGAACAGTCTTGGAAAGTATAAACAACATAAAATTGAATGTTAGATGTATAATGATATTAATTGTTGAAAGATCCATCAGTTCAAGAATGTATTTCATTGTAATTGTATTTTTATTTTCAATACTCTAAGAACAGGAAAAGAAATATTTGTAATATAATCCGTTTTCAGTTAAGCGCCAATGACGCAGAATGCTTTTGGTTTTTCATACCCAAACTCTTGTTCGTGGTGATTTTTGTTCGTTCCAACCTTGATTGAAAGAGACGATCACGCCCCATAGTAAAAACTAAAGTAACCCTTATCTCCTGAAAGAAGATTTAGACCAAAACAAGAAGTATAGTATTATAACTGCCTTGTCCTAAACCTCTATATAGCAAACTTACCGTCCCTTGGCTTGAATAACAAGGAAAATGTGTTGGCTTGAAAATCTAGAAAATTGACATTAACCATGATATTCTCCTCAAACGGCATCTTTTTTCTTTCCGTTTTTTTTTTTTTTTTCCTCAGCTAGCTGGGCACAGGAAAATCATAGAGAGCTGTATAATGGCTCAGTTTAAAGGACATTGCTACATCTAGTGCCTTTTGTAATAAAAAAAAACTAAAAAAATAGGTAGAATCAATTTTGTCAGAAAACTGCATTTTTGATGTATTTTCATACTGTAGTCTCTTTGAAGATATTTGATTTTTGTTTATATAATAGACCAATATTGTTCATCATAAATTGAATTTGTCAGTTAGGTAGCTAACAAACTAATAAGAGACGATCACGCCCCATAGTAAAAACTAAAGTAACCCATAACTCCTGAAAAAAGATTCAGAGGGTGAAAGCGAGCTATCCTGGCCATTAGACCATGTAGGATATATTAAAATTCTGATTAATGAAGTATATGTTAAAGAACGAACTATAGCCAATAGTAACTCCGAAGTTATTGGGGTACTAGATTTTGACAAGGAATTACAGCAATACAAAAAGCTTAAAAAAGAAAAAACCAAAGTTTAAAGGTTAATACATATGGTAGTTTAGAAATCTGATTAACTTCAATAATCAAATATCTTTGGACAGCCTTTAGTATGAAAACACATTAAATTGCGTAGACAGAAAAAAACTGATAATTGGTAAAATATTTGTACATGTTTTAACAAGGGATTACAACAAATCAAATACCTTAAAAAAGAAAACCAAAACTTTAAAGCTTAGGAGATATCATTGTTAGAAATCAGACTTGCTTTAATAATCAAATGTCTTTGAAAAGACTTCAACATGAAAAGACAGCAAATTGTGGGCGGTTTTTCTTGGTTGCAGTGGTAGCTAGCAACCTTGTAAAAGACAAACACATAATAAAAATTAAAATAAACCATAACTTCTAAAATTAGAGTTAGATCAAAGCAAGAAGTACGCTCTTAGAACCGCCTTTTCCAAAACCCCTATATAGAAATTTTACCTTCTCTTGGCTTGAACAACAAGAAAATTATATTTGGCTTGAAAATCAAGAAAAGCGGCTGCAACCACGGTATTCTGCTTATACGGCATCTTTATTTCTTTCCGTTTTCTCCCTCCACAGCTTGCTGGGCACTGAAAAATCAGAGAGCTGTATAATGGCTCATTTTAAAGGGAATTGCAACATTTAACGCTTTTTGTAATTAAAAAATTTTTTAAAGTCTGTGAACAAGGTCATGAGAGGTGTTTTTTTTAATTTGCTATCATAATTGGAATACCTCTTGAAGGGTGGAATTCCATTGACCTGTGTAGGTGAGACATTTATGGATGGGTTACATGGGTATGGATGATGACTTCTGGTACAGAATCATAAAAGGAAACAAATGATATTTTTATAGGTCCTTTATAAGACTTGCATTTTGGTTCATAAGTCAAATATTGCATTAATCAATGACAGTTATTTATGAACGTAATATAAGGAGGGAAACAATCCCTGGTCTTTTTGCGGCGTGCAGGATTTAACCTGAAATTCCCCAATTGGTAGGAACAGTTTGCTCCACTAAACCACAACAAGGGTTACGATAGTATTATTTTAATAGTTTATGTTAATTTGGAGAATCATAAGTTCCTATCTTTAATCACTTCAAGTTGTCCTAGCAAGGGCTCTCCAGCCCCGTGACAAGGGCTGTAAGTTTTGCAAGTTGCCCTTTGTCAACATATTTTTTCGAAAAATTGAATTTTCATGTTCAAGATTGGTAGAATCATGTTATAATCTTAAGTTGTAACCATATATGGCATAAAAATAAATGCGATATTATAATTTTAGCTATAAGTACATCAGTACAGAGTTGTTAATGCTTAATGCAAACTGCAAAAATATTATTGGCGTTTGAGTATTAAAAGATGATCAATAGAAGAAGAAACTTTTGCATATATTGTACTTAGTTAGCTGCCTAATTCTTTGAGGTTTGTCTCTTTCTATTACAAAGAACAAAACTGTAGGCTTTTTCCTGTTTTCTTATCTAAATATGTGATGAATCAACCTCTGTATAATGATTCCTTTTAATTGTGAAGTATGGTATATTTCTCTAAAGAAATACTGTCTTATTGGTCCCTAGTGGGGGTGATCAAGCCTCCACGAGGACAAGACCTTGGGTAGCGTGGTAGGCAGGATTTGTATCTACTCAAGATGTTGCTAAAACTACTTTAATAAACTAATAGACAAAATACAATACTAGAGTACACTCGTGAACAGTCTTCTTGAAGCTGTAGAGAATCCGAGCTATAGTCAACTTGCACCGGCTGGCACCATTGATTTGGAAGTGGCTGCTGGACTTTCCAAGCTCACCGTCTATAGTTGGCTAGTGGAGGTTACTGGAACTCTCCGACGGCAGTTGATGTGGAGGTTATTGTTAAACTCTCCCAGCGCACCGTATTTTATAGAAAGGTGGAGGTTGCTCGAACTCTCCCAGCAGTGTTCCTCTAACCACTTGTCACTGTTGGTTCTCAAAGCTGAACTGTCCACAAGTTGTCTTTTCCCCCTTCTTATCTTCCAAGGCCCAAGCATGGAATTCTGGTTCCATGACCCCCAAAGTAGCCTCTCATTGGCTGGTAGGTTTTTGGTCATGGTGATCGACTTCCTTGAATAGAAAAGAAGGCAGAAACAAGTACTTAAAACAGCACATACCAACTATACCCTTGAAGTGGAACATGCACTAAATACCCAAAATATACCCTTAATGTAATAAAACACTAAATACGAGAAATACACTTATATCTAACTTGCGTAAGCCTAGCAACGATCTTTACATAATGCTTCAGTTACTAGGGGGTACAGTTCATTCTTTAATGTAAATTTCTTCAAACTTGGACAACAGGACAACATAGTAGCCATCCATATGTGTGCTCGAGCTTTATTCCTTTTGGCAGCCTTTTTATGTATTTTAAAGAGAAATATATAAAAGGCAAATCTTACAGTAAAAAATGATAGTAAAAAACTTAAACATAAGCTATTTAGTACCATGAAAGCCATATTTAATACTTTAAAAGTACTTAATAGTGCTATAAATACAAATATGAAAAACAACTGATCAAATGAGCCCTCTCTGAAGATTGTACGTGCATACTTTCCATTCGAACTATATATGCCCCCAGAGCAATACTTACAACGCCTACTCTGGCCCTGGGGTGTTGTGTTGACACAGGAGTTTTTCTTATCTGACCTTGAACTGTTTTTAATGAAGTGACCATACGTAAAGGAGTTTTTGTTATATGATCTTTGAACTATTTGGCAAAATGGCTACCTCAAATTTTTTATCTGATGAATTTTAGGAGAGCTTGGGGGGGGGGGGGTGGCAGTTGCCCTCTGATCACTTTTGGCTTTTAAAAAGGACACTTGAAATTTCGATTTCCAATCGAATGAACCCCCTTTGAAGTTTTTACGATGACCCCTTCTATATGAAGTGCATCTGGGGAAAAAATGAACAGAGTTCTGGGGGAGGCTAGCGGCCATTCAATCACTTTTGACTCTTAAAAAGTAAATTACAACTTTCAATTTCCAATCAAATGAGCTCTCTAGGAAGTTTATGCGAACATCCCTTCAATAACAACCATATATGCCCCCAGGGCATAACTTACAACGTCTACCCCCAGGCCCTGGGGGCTGTGTCGACACCGGAGTTTTTTGTTATCAGAACTTTGAACTATTTTTAACAAAATGTCTATCTCAAAATTTTTATCTGATGCATTTAGGGTGTGGAGGAGAGGGGCTAGTTGCCCTCCGATCTCTTTTGACTTTTAATAGGTGAACAAGAAATTTCAATTACCAATCAAATGAGCCCTTTCCGAAGTTAATACGAGCATCCCTTCCATATATGCCCCTAGAGCATTACTCATAACGCATGCCCCCAGGCCCTGGCGGGGTCCGTCAACACAGGAATTTCTCTTTTCTGACCTTTGAACTATTTTTAATGGAATGGCTATTATAAAAATTTTATTGGATGGGCTTGGGGGAAAAAGGTGTGTTTGGGGGGGGGGGCTAGTTGCCCTCGGATATCTTTTGACTTAAAAATTGAACTAGAACTTTTAATTTCCTGTCAAATGAATCCCCTCTGAAGTTTATATGAGCATCCTTTTCATAAGAACCATATACGCCCCCAGGACAACTCTTACAACGTCTATCCCCCCGGGCTTTGGGGGAAGTTTTTGTTATCTAATTTTTGAACTGTTTCAAAATCACTGGCTATCTCAAAATTTGTAGTGGACGGATCTGTAGCGGAAATTTCGATATCAATAGATACATCAAAAGAATCAGATCTTTATGCAGATTTCAAATATATAAATTTTATCAAGTTTAATATTACCGATTAAAAGTTGCGCGCCTGTGAAAATTTGCCTTATTTTCGAAAAAAGGAAGAAACTGCCCCTAAAAGTCATAGAACTTTAATGAAAATCACACCGTCAGATTCAGCGTATCAGAGAACCCTGCTGTAGAAGTTTCAAGCTCCTATCTTCAAAAACATCGAATTTTGTATTATTTTGCCAGAAGAAAGGTGACGGATGCGTGTTTATTTATTTATTATTTTTTTTTTTTCCAGGGGTAATAATATCGATCCAGTTGTCCTAGTATATCTTGAGAGAGCTCATTTGAACGGAAATCAAAAGTTCTAGTGTCCTTTTTAAGCAACTTAAGAGATTGGAGGATTACTTGGCTCCCTCCCACGCTCATGTTTTTCCCAAAGTCACCCTATCAAAATTTTTAGATAGCTATTTTTTCAGCATAGTCAAAAATAGCATAAATATGTCTTTCGGGAGGACTTAATCCCCCAAAGTTCTCGAGGGAAGGGCTGCAAGTTATGAACTTTGCACATAGTTTACATATAGTAGTGGTTGGTGGGAAGTATACAAACGTTTTGAAGAAAGAAATCATTCTGGTGGGGGGGGGGGGGGGGGGGTTCCGGGGGAGGATCTATCCTTGGGGGAAGGGACATTTCTATGAAGGGGTGCCGGATTTCCCCGTATTATTTAAAATATGATTAGAAATTAAATTAATAAAAACAAATCGTTTCAACTGAAAGTAAGGAGCAACATTAATTTTAAAACGAACAGAAATTATTACGTATATAAATGGCTTTCTCGAAATTTTGTTGTGACGTAACTTGCGAATTAACTTACGTAACGAGCTTCTTTATTCGTATGTTTTTATTGCGTATAATAGGGAGTTTGTCTCCTATTCAATTACTCGCTCTTTACGCTATAGCTCAAATTTTGTCCGAATCACAAACCCCTGAATCACAAAAGTCGGTTGATTAGAAGAGATAGCTCTTTTGAAAGTACTAAAAAAAGCTTTAGCGTAAAGAGCGTGGTATTGACTAGGTGGTGTACCCCCTCATATACGTAATAATTTCTGTTCGTTTTCAGTTTTAATGTTGCTCCCTACTTTCAGTTGAAAAAACTTGTTTTATTTATTTAATAATTATCCAGGAGCCACTCAGTAGCTTGTTACTTCCTATGGAGTGAAGTGCTAGTAGAAAACTGAGTTCAAGATTGACTGTATGATTTGTGCTTTATTTAGACTCTAATTTTAGTATCTTCAGGAGAGCGTCAGGCTGAAATGGAAATAATGTTGACAACTTTACTTGAAGAATATTGTTCGATGTACGCGAAGAATGACCACCTTGGATCACAGCTCTTTGATGGTAAGCTTTCTCAATTGATTTGTATTTTTTTTTTTTTTT